>KZ505932.1:341378-355026 GCA_002844005.1 Limosa lapponica baueri
AAAGGAAAAGGAAAAGGAAAAGGAAAAGGAAAAGGAAAAGGAAAAGGAAAAGGAAAAGGAAAAGGAAAAGGAAAAGGAAATCTGCCAGCCAAAGAATCTGTGCCTGTGCAGTTAGGAATAAAACTAGGACTGCCAAAACCCAATGTACATTTGAACTTGTAAGGGAAATTAAAGTTTGTTGTCACCAGTGCTACATGTAGAAAGAAATAACAACACAAAATAAATGGGACAGCTCTCTGTAAGGCTTAAGTAAAGATTAAGGTGTACCTATGTATGTTCCAAAATAAGGTAAGTATTTTGACTTGATATTTTAATAAAGATGATGATGTTGAACATGAAAACAGATAATACAACTAAGGATATGCAAAGGGAAATTACAGCCCAAGTAGCAAGATTAGGGCTACATATGTTTAAATATGTGTTTAATGAATATCTTTTTGATGACATTTATTATTTATTTACAAAATATAATTTTTAACATTGGTACCATGCAACTAGAAAATAGTATCAATAGTACGTGTATTTAAAAAAAGGAAAATGCCAATCCAGCCACTAGGCTGTGGTTATATGATGATTAAGGTCACATTTGCTTGGTAGCAGATCATCTGGCAGAGGAAAGCTAAGCTGGACCAGGGGGAATGCATGATTCCCGTTTCGGTTGAATTAGCCAGCATATATGATACTGTGTTTATGTCAACTTTACGCTGTCTGTCGAAAGACAGATAATACTTGATCTAGAATAAAATCTGCTGAGCTCCCTCCAAAAAAAAATTTAGAACAGTTTTGAACTGGCAGAGAGATTTAAGACCAACTCAGTGCTTTGCTTTATGTGGATGGAGTTTTGAACCAGTCCTTTGAAACTGGATTTACTATAACATGACCTCTGCCTAACATAACCTTAATATCACATAAGTTTTTAGAGCAAATTTTGAACAAGAGAATAGTTAAAAACCTGGATGCAAATGGAACAAATCAAAGACCAATTGTACGAACTGTAAAGGAAATGAAAACATGGTACCTTTGTTTAACGGAGTACCCGAAGTTTCCTGTTTTCCAGACAAGTAAAATTTTGTAGAGCTCCTGTGAGTAGACTTTTTCTGATGCCTTTAATATACTGCCACATGCAAAATTAGGTGATATACCAAGTCATTGGGCTATGTAACCCTGGAGATTATCCCCAGTCATACATAGCAGGTTTTGCAGCAGTAAAGATACAAATGATAACCAGGTGATGAGTGGCTGCTTGTTAGTGTTTCTGCTGAACATCATGGTCAGCCTGGTGAGTTTTAAAAAGGTGTTATCCCTTATGCAGTTTGTGTTTTTTACTGTTTGTAACTCAAAACACTTAGTTCTCTGTAGCTCCCACCTAGAGGCTTTTTTTCCTCATCATTTTTTAATACCTACATAAAGTAAATTTTCTTCCTTAAGGAGCAGTAAAGTATTTGATAGAGAAAGGGGAGCTTACTATAAACTGTATGCATTCAGTGCAATGTAGCAGTGCAGTGATTGCTGTACCTTTCTCTCTTGATTTGTACTACAAGGAAGTTTTGCGTTGTTTTGGTGTTGCTACCCACAATGCATCATTAGAAGCCCTGGTTGGTGGCAATTTATGTACACCTGATTACTTAGTAAGTCTGATCTCTGTGAGGTCAAGGCTAATCTGTTCTAAAATCCAGACCTTCTGCTTTTGTTTAATATAGCCCACTGAGATTAAAATGAGATTAGAGCTCATCTGATTGGGAGAATAACCTTTGCAGATGAACTCTCCTACTGTTCTTTTGCAAAAATTGCTAGGTGGAAATGGTGTCTCGCAGTGGACATGGGTCCTATACATCGACATACATAAGGCATTTGTTGATTTTTTTTTGTCCCTGTGACAGTTTTGAAACCTAACTTTGAGTATATTATTTCCTTGTTACTCTACATATGGAATACATGAATGCAGGTATCATGGGTGTTTTTTTCTCATTCATCCCCATGTATTTTCAATTTACTACAGCAATAAAGCTCAAGCAAGTTTAAATAACTGGAAACTGTCAAGCTGTAAATTTAATAAAGTGTTTAAAATTTCACCTGTTTTATTACCAAGGTTTCTTTTAAAATGTTTTCTCTTTGTTAAACACATGCGAGTGCTAATTATGCAGAACTAAGATGTTTTCAGTTCATCTTGGTTCAACATCTGCATTATAGATATCACAGGAACAAGCATATCTACATGATTAAAATGATATGCCTCAAACTTGATTTGTGGTGAAGCCAACAAAAAGGATTGCCAAAACCCAAAGTAAACTAATAGTGTTCTTCTGTGTTTTTTTTTCCCCCAGTATCCTCAGTGAAGCCATTCTTCTGTCATATTTTCAATCTTGACATAGAATTTTTATGTTAAAGCATAAGATTGGGATGTGAGCCTGAAAGTGGAAGTAAAAAGAGCAAAGTTATTTGGTCAATGTGTTCTCATTATCCATATTCTATGAAAAGCAAAAATAATGTAACTGTCAATGATGAGGATGACATAAAATATCCCTGGTAGCACACAGTGAAAAGCTCTACAGGGACAGAGTTCTGAAAGTGCTATTTTTGCACAGAAAGGCTGCTTGGCTTCTGTCCTGGATTTCAGCCTGCTCTAGGTGAGGTCATGCTGTGACTGAATTAATTAACAAGGTCAATCTCACTGGCTCAGTATAAATCTGGAATAACTCTACTGAAGTGTAGAACTAGAACGACTGGGAGGAAAACCCGAGATTTTGTCCTGGGTTGCAGTACTGCCCACCCTACCAATGATACCAGGTTAAGCTGCAAGTACATTTCAGGACTTAGCTTTGGGGTGATCCTTGGCCATTTCACTCCACTGATGCAGGGGGTTATCTTTTGGGTGATGTTACTTCCTAACAGCAGTCTGAGAATCATCCAACAACTGAGGTTAGATCCTTCTCTAGCAGTTAAGGTTTGTCTTTGGTCATGTTTGGATATCAGAGTGAAGGAAAACCCTCTTAAAAGACAAAAGTGCACACAAAAGAGTTGATTGAGAAAAAGATTTCAGTGGAAGCAACAGAAGGTACCTTTAGTGATCTGTGTAATTACATTTTCTTAACCATATGGGATGAGCTCCCACATGCTTTTTACTTGAAGACGCAATGCATCCATTAAAAGTATCAAGTATCTTACTAAGTGAGAATGTGTGAGGATATCAGTATCAGTCCATAAAATTTAAGATTTTTAATTTTATTGGCAAGTTCATAATTTATAATCTTAAAGTGTACAACTGCATGAATACATAAAGACAAAAAAGCAGGGTTACTGCACCCATCATCACATAATGATATCCCACCCCTCTCTGATAAGTTACCTTGCATTCCCACCTTATCAGGAAGCACAGTTAATTAATTTTATTTTGGCTGTAGTGGATGTAAATTTTTCCTTGAAGATTGTGTTATTTGCAACTATTCAGAAATTTTGGCATGGTAAATACTGTAGACATTTTTCACTGGTTTTGAAAGGTCATAAGAACCTGCAAAGTTACTTTATTCACCATGTCATTATAGAAAATAATTTCTGCTACTCAGAAATATTCACTTACTCCATTAGATTGAATCATACAACTCCTGTGGTTAGTGTGATAATGGAAAGTGTAGTTACTGAATAACAAACATTTCAATGTCTTGGTGCCCAGCTACGCTCATTTTGTAAAACATGATTTGCAGGCTACATAGCTAACACACTCCAATTTCTACCTGACTGTAATTTAATATAATAATACATTATTTTGAGTCCTAAGTTACTTAGTAGAACAATTGGTTCTTGATTTATCTTAATGACTAAAAATGGAGCTGTAACTTGTTAAGGTAATTTAGTTGCTAAACTTTCATATTATCCAATTCATGCCGGAGCTCTCATGGAATTGACAAATACTCTTTCTGATTTTGTCTTTAAATGCATATGACACTGTGAATGGTAGGAAAACCCAGACTCACCTTCCTCCTGTTGTCTGTGATTCTCATGTAGGCATAAGTTTTAGTTCTTAATCATGAAGCCAGAATAGCACATGAACATCGGACCTGCTTGTTCCTGTAGGGGAAATCCTTTTTAAAAGGGCCACCTTTATAATCAGGAATTGAAGACACATTCTGTGTTGAACATTGTCTCTGAAATTATTTCCTAAATAATTGTTGTTTCCCTTTCTTGATTAATTCCTGTATGCCACATAAGACAATGCAAAAAAATAGAAGGAAAAAATAAACTTCCTGCTCTTCTGAGTTAGTAAATATGGTCTTTTTTCCCTTTCGTACTCACAGAGAGAAACCTCTGTTCTGTAAAAGCAAAAGTTGAGACACAGCTGATGTTGCACAACTACTACTAAAGCAAAAGGTCTCATCCAACAACTCTGTTTTCAACAAAAATGTTAAACTTTGTCCTTAGTTTCAGAGGTACAGGCCAAGCAGACACCAAAAAAGTTTACACTGAATACCAGGAAAAATTTGGCCACTTTAGAGAACTTGTCTTTTGTTGGCTCAGAATTGCATTATTACTCAAAATATCTCAGAGACTGCTTTGCTAGAAAACAGATCACAGACCGCTACATGATTGTTTATCGAAGCCTTTCTTGCCAGATACTCTAAAAGTGATGATATCTGGCAGTGGGATGTTGTATAATAATTGACAGACCGTGCTGAAACTAATTCAACAGGCTGCTGGAAAATGATATGAAAATAATAAAGCAGCCACGTAAAATGGCATTTGATGTCAGACTTTGGAGACAGTTTGCACTGTTAAATGGTAAGATGGCATAACTAAATCATAGTTTGCCACTACAGAGGTTTTTGGTGACAGCAATATGCAAATGGGAACATGCTGTTAAACTGAGGTGTGGAATCTGACAATTTACAGAATTATGAAAAAATGGATAAATTTACTGTTGTTGTTTAACCCCAGTCAGCAGCTAGGACCACAAAGCTGCTCCCTCCCTCTCCTTCCCCCTCCCAAGAAGGGTAGGGAGAAGAGGGAAAAAAAGGAGGGGAAAGGGAGAAAAAAAACCCTCATGGGCTAAGATAAAGACAGCTTAATGCAAACAATGACAGAAAAGGGAAAATAACAATAATAATAGCAATGATAATAATGGTATGTGTCACTCTCACTGCCCAGTGAATTGGCACTGTCCCGAGTAGTGATTGTGGGTTCCTGCCCCTGGCTAACCCTCATTTATATGCTCAACATGAGGTCTATGGTATGGAATATTTCATTGGTCATTCCATGGTTCTGTCTATTCTTCTATGGGAAGTGTACAACGTGCCGCACAGCATCCATGGGCCAGGCGGCTCCTCCACACCTGTAAGGAGCAACTGGGGAGCAGGGCTCACTTCCGCCTCGCACCTCCCCTCTACAGGGCATGAGCCCACGGCCTGCACCAAGCCACGGCTGCTTAGCCTCCCATGGGTCCTCACAACTGCTCTGGAAGCTCTGTCTGACAAGGCTTTCCCAAGACAAGCATTGCATGACCAGCTGTGCAACACCGCCTAGCAGCTCAGCTGCAGTTTCTATGGGGAATTTACTCCTTCAATCTCCACTTCATTCCTCATATGTGCCATAGAGCATGTGGTAATGCTATGAAAGGGGAGGCACCCTCTCCTAGCACTCCTACTAGCACATTTGTGGCTTTTACTCCCCTCTGAGACTCATGGCACATGTGCTCTGCTTATTTATGGGAAAACTAAGTTCGCTGGAGAGCAGAGAGAGACGGCACGAAACTGTATTGATTTATTAAGAGAAAGCATTAATTTCTGATCCAAATAAAGTTTCAGAAAATGAACTTTAAAGATGAGTGTAGCTTGCCTACATGAAGAAGAATGTAACACATTTGCATATTTAATTTTGGTTTTTAAGATGTATTAATCAGCAGTTTAACAAAAGCACTGAGAGAATGTGTCTGCTGTGAAAACAAATCTAGTAAATTATTACATTTCCAGTTTCTATTGCCAGCAAAGTCCTTTGTTTTGAAAGTAGCATCACAAGCAGCCAACCTCTCCCTCCCCCAGAATAAAACATCAAGCTGGGGTAAAAGTGATTTACAACTAGGTTGGCAGGATTTCAGACACCAAACAAAACCTTGGCAATTCAGGTAAATCCCATGACTAGGGCATCCAATTTGAACTCTTGGACTAACTAGGCCACAGATTAAATAAAGGAAAACATACCTCATGGACCCTCTAGGATGTGGTAGAAATCACTCACGGAAGGAACAATTTGCCAAAGTAGATTTGGCTTTTATATTTTACAAGCAAGTCCACACAGGTCACTTCAGTGAAGCTGGCTCCGTCCTGAAGGCACCTAAAAGTCAAATTCTTTATTTACTGTATAAACTCCTACAATGACTCAAGTCACTCTCAACCCTGTGTGTTTCCAGCACAAGCTTACTTCCCACACCTAGAATTCCTCCCCAGAATGTCCCTCTAGTAAGGTACAGCCTTTGCTAAACAATGTTTCTGCCAGTCCCAAACCTTTTTGCACTGGTGCATCTGTACCTTGTGCACTGGTACAACACCTGTATGCAAAGGATAAGGTTTGGAGAAGTAAATTTCTGTGCAAACCATGAAGCATCAATGTTCATGCTAGCAAAGGCCATGTACATCTCTTATCCACGTGTTGGGCAGCTACAAGTAATGACTGACTCAATGCTTTACGCCTGAATGCGTGTTGAATTTCTTGACCCTACAAGTTCTTGCTGTACATGAGTGAATGAGGATGTCCCCTTAAAGGGCAAAAGGAAGGAATTTGCCCAAAAAAATAGACTTACAATTTGCCCTTCTTTTGCCAGGAAGGATTTCCAGCCTTTCACTTGAGCTTAGACAAACAAAATCTCAGCACACAGCCACCCTTTTCCACAAATCATGCAAAACTGCCACTTAACGTGGTATTCTGTTCATTCACCATTATTCCAAGATGGTCTGACAGTAACCTAATTGCTGAAAAAAAATCATACTGTCATAGGCTGGCCTGCTTGATATCTGCCCAGCAGATGTGTGACAATGAGCAACTCTCTTAGATAGGTGTGTATCACCATGCTGATTTCCAGGCCAAAGAAATTCCTAAAGAAACGCCAAAACTGTGCACATTAGAAAAAGTAAGAAAACTTCAACAAAGAGGTACAGCTTTCATCTCAAAACATCCTGTGGTAGACCTGAACAAGTTTTTTTCAGATTTTAGGTTGCTGTTTGCTTGCACTATGCCAGCACGATAACTGGAACCATGTTCAGGCCAGCAGAGTGTTGGCAATCATTTGCTCTGCAGGTTCAGGGAGAGCAAAGAAGTTGTATGTTCCCTCATTACCTGGGCCCTGCTGGAGAGCACCTGGCCCCCAGGTAGGTGGAGAGTACCACAAGACACCACTTACCTTTCTTGCCTCCTCTTGCCCCGCAAGCACTGTCTACAGAGGCAGACTTCTTATCCAAGCAAAGAGATGCTCTTAACCCTCAGCATTTGTGGCTTGAACTGCTTATACAGCCCATAGCTTCTGTTTCAAACCTGAACCAGGGCTTGTGTGTGAAAAGTTGTCTGTTGGCTTTGTCAAGAGTACCACCATTCTCTTACTTTGTTGAAAGCTTGCCCTTGTAGCATCAGCAGCAATATCACCACTGTCAAACAGTCTGTAAGGCACTCTCCTTTGTTCCACAGTAGTGCAGTCCTGGCTTGAACCTTAGTTCCAGTGACAGCATTGATTAGTCCCACATTCATCTCCACAGAGTTTTTACAAGTTTAGCTAAAATGATGGACCTAAGGTTTTAGTCCAATACCAAGCTTAAAACTGTTCACTCACCTGAAGACACATTGCATAGTCAATGTTATATGTGTTGATGATTGATGTCATACCTGTTTCTTACGCACTGGACTTCCACTTGCAGAAATTTTCATGGATATATGTGATAAATACTTCATAAGCTGCAAGAACATCCATAGTTTTCTTTCTCTTGCTGAAAAATACAGATCTTGAGTACCAAGTTTAAAAGGGAACCAACCTGTATGTTATACCATACTTACAGTACTTGGTTTCATTTTAACTATTCGTGTACATGTTAAATCTTCTCCGACGTAGGGCATGTTACATACCATTTGCGATTAGATACAAAGAAATCATAAAAGCTCATCTATTTTCCAGTCATTTTAGAAATCAGTGAAGAACTTTACTCATTCTTGGCATTAAAACAGAGCTAAATGGAATACAGTTTGTCACACACTAGGTATTTTAAAATATTGTTAATATTTTGTGCAATTTCATGTCTCTTAAATACATATAAAGAGATAAAGCAAGCTGTAACAAGTTAGTAACAGTCAATGTGGCAGTCCAAATGTGTCTGAAAGCAATGGAAAAACGAGTTTGAGCAGCACCTTCCCAGCTCTTTTGGCATCAAATACTGACCACTGGAGATTGTATTCAAGGTGGTACCTGCCATTTGGTATTTGGAGTGAGACTTTAAGATTCTGCAAGAAATGATGCTGGTGGTCCATCCCACTGGAGAGAACTGCAAAAGTTAACATCTTTTAGATCTGACATAGAGCAGAGGTTCTCAGCATTAAGAATCACATATCTGGAAAAAACCCAGATCAAGTAATTGCATCTGTCTTCTTAAATTGTTCTTAATGTAATGTACATGTTACAGTGACCTTTAGAATGTCTAATGGGCGATGCATTTGAGCTTTTTGAATATTTAAGCCACCTTCCAAATTATGTGTCATTTGTTTATTCTTATCTTAGTCTGCACATTTAACTGCATCATAATCAAGATGGATTTAAAAAACAAAAACAAAAACAAAACCAACAACCACCTTATATGGTAAATTCCAGGTCCTGTTATTGTATTTTTGCTTATATCTCAATTGTAGAAATAATTCTTTGCTGCTTCTCTTGAACTACTATGTTGGTCTGTTTTGTTTGTTTGATTCTTAAAAAGAGCTACTGCAGTACACCAAAAAGATCATTGCACTTCATCTGTGATCAGAATTATCCTACAGAATACAAGTTTGTAAGCTTGGGAAATTTGGATAAGTTAGGGGGTGAATTTCAGTAAAAAGCTCTTAATGAACACAGGAAGATTACACATACTTGAATTATTTAGTTTGTGATATAGAGTCTTCAATTTAAAAAACCTGGGTATCTTGTCATCTGAAAGCTTCTCAAAACATCCATTTATTTCGATTCTAACTTTCCTTTTATGTTCTGATTCCAGATTCTCTGATTAGTTTGAAAGGTCTGGGTTTTTTCAGTTGATGGGACTAATTTTGTGGTGCTGCTTTAAACTACTCTTTTGATCTTACTCTAAAATTCAATATAGCATGACTCAGTGCTGTGACCACTACCAAACACAAAGCCCAATATGTCAGCTATTCTTTGGAAGATTTTCGTCTCTATTGCAAGCACTGAAAATTCTGAGACTCTGCTGATAGATGCAGTCCCTGGTCTATTGACCCCGGCATATTTTAGTCCATGGTATAAGCACTTTCAGTGCACGTGCACAGGACTCCTTAACTGAGCAATGCTAATTGGTACTGTGCACACAAGGACCTAGCAATGTAAAAGGGAAATGACTCCACGACTTTCATTGGAAATGTCAAGGGGTTAGTATTGGGTTTATTCCTAAAATGATTTTGTCATCTTATTCTCTTTCATTTTGCCTTCTCTGCACGCCAGCTCTGTGCATAGTTAGTTAATCAGCAGATCGCAATGCTTATTTCATAAATTCTCACCATTTCACATCTCACTATTTGAGGACAATTTTTACCTTGTATTTATTTCCCTGAAACATTCCACGAGGGTGGAGGAGACTACTTAAAAACTAGATTACTGCAGAGATGAAGACAAATAGCTTGTAATTCATCTAGTGCAAGGGATATGAGAAGGTTGAACATAAGGATAGAGAAAAGGAAGAAAAAGGTAATTACTGTGTGATGGTATAGCAACAAAGATAATTTAATTTGTGAGAGGAATATGGTCAGTGGGGGACATTTCCTTTCAGCTCTGCCTGGACAATGGCCTAGTCAGAAATAAATTGTGTAAGAAATCTGAGTTGTAGCTAATATCAAGTTTGACCTCTATCCCTGAGGCACTCCTAAGTTTTGCAAGTCACAGGGAGCAGCGGGTTTTGAGCCGAGGCTCCAAGCAACGTGATACGTGAAACTGCTGGGAAATTGGCAAGGATGTTGGAGCTCATCCACCAAACCAGACATTGCTCCTAAGGCTGCTGACTTGCCAGCTTGCAGGTGTTCTTATAAATGAGGCTGGTAGGCCACAGATTATAGCGAAATAAGCACTCCCATTGACTTCAGGGCAGCTCACTGGGGTTACATTACAGCACTTAGATATGAGGAGCTTCAGAGGAGTAAATTATCACGTCTGAAAGAGAAAGTCGTCTGAAAGAGAAAGTCATGTTGCTCCATCCTGCTGCTTTTTGGAAAGTACAATTACCCTGTAAGTAAAAATAATCATCTGGATATAGTATACCTAGATTTTTAAGTGGATTTCAATAATGATATCTCATACAGTATTTTTTTCTGTCATATCACTAGATTTTAGTCTACAGTGGTTCTTCTCTAATATGGACCTCTCAGGCCTAGATAAAGAGGAGGAAGATTTGTACTTTCATTGAAGGACACTATCCTTTAGAGAGATGGGCATGCTATGTTGACAACATTTACAATTGCCATATGTTTAATTAGTATTTTAAACATTACATTAGAAAAACATGTTATTTAATGTTCTGCAAACACGACCGAAAAAAGCTTTTGTCTTTTAAAGGTATAGTCTATTTATGTTTTCCTCTCACTGTGTTCACTATCAGAAACTGGAGTCAAAAAGGCAGTTAGCTTTAGCCTCCTTAATAAAGTTGTTTACAGTGTTCATTGTAACTATGCAGAACATAGGGAAAGGCCCCAGATTTCTCACCTTAAATATAAAAACCAAAAAAACCCTCAAAAACTCTCAAACCTTTTCAAATCAATCATTTGTTACAAAATGTAAATTTGCATTACAACTGATCTTGACATATAGTAAGAGTATCAAGACTGTTTCAAAATGCGCATGTTAGCAAGTAGAATTTAACCCACTGCAAGTGAAACAGAAATATCAGATGATCTTTGAGGCTCAATAGTAAGGCGATGCTTACAGTTGAAGGTAAAGCACATTTTTGGCATATTTTACAGCTAAAGCTCAAAGTCTGATTAGGTGTCAGTGTGACAGCAAATTGCAGTAGTTACAGAGTGATACTGGTCTACATGCCATTTTAGCTTACAGTTTTGATTCTAGTGAGGACTCTATGTACCATTGTGTTCACCTTTTATTTCCCAATATATGGAGTGAAGATAAGAAACATTCCTAACTTCAGGCACTTGTAAGATTTACTTGCCACTGAGAATTTAAAGTAGCTTCTGAATTTTAAGTTTTAATAGCCTCTTTAACGCGGGTTACTGGAAACTTTTTGTTGTATTTCATTTAAAGAAGCCCGTTTAATTTTGCTCAATATATTCCTCAGGAATGTGTTACTCAGGCAATATAAACAGTTTCTGCCCCTCAGACACTGTGATTTATGTGCAATATGTCTGCTCATTACTACAAACAAGTGTACTTTAATGAGAAAGAACTATTTCAGTGTTTTAATTTAACTCTATTTTGTCATCTTTTTCACCCTCTTTCACTTGTTATACATTGCAAAGTGTTGAAATAATTTTGATATTTGAATGTCACCTGTTCCCAGCTGCAATTAGCATTTAAAAGCTTAACACCAATTTTCATTCAAATATGCCGCCTCTGTAGTCATGGTAACCTCCTTGTCAGCTTTATCTTCCAGCTTTAGAAGGTACTGCTGTGGTACCTAGAGATGTTGTCATTCAGGACTTTTCATTTGGCTCCCTCCTCCTTCCCTCTCCTGCACTGAAGACACCTCTGTGCTTGCTTTTACCAAGTCGAAGGTTTACAACAGCAAGAGAAGAGCCAAACTGGAAATACTGGGGGGAAAAAAAAAAAAAAAAAAGTTCTACTTCATGGAGCTTCCTGGAAATAGGAAGTGGTGAAGAAAAGTCACTTATGATTCCGGAGGGCTCATCACATATGGTGCAGTAAACTACATATAAGCTATTGAAAACTACACGCTGACTGTACGTAAAAATGAATGCTTAGTCGTACACGAATGTGTAGATGCAGAATCCAAGTACTTAGCAGATGTCTCTTCTCTCCTTACTTAAGAAGAGAAACGTTGAACCAGACGTAAGCCAAAGACTGTTTCATTCAAATAATCTAATTATTCTGTATTTAACCAGGATATGCTCTGATGTTTAATTCTGTGAGAAAAATATGGACTTTATTTTATTGTTAGCTGTCCTCTTTGTACTAATTTTACTGTGCCTTTTTGTTTCTGTTATTGTTATTACGCAGCATTTACGTGAGAACAGGTCAGCGGATTCAAAATGCTTAAGTTATTGGTAGAGATACCCACCTGTGAGCCGCATCATACTTGTTACAGATTTCATTGTTCTTGGCTTGCAATACATGTTTATTGTTGGGAGAAAAATCATTACAAGTGCAGAGAAACAGATGGATATTACAATTCAGATACATGGACTTTTGGTTAGTAGATAATGTAATTATAGGGGATATTATCACATAATTATAGAGGATTTTCTACATCTTCTGCCTGTGGTCATTCACAAAACTCTCCTGCTTCCACTTTTATTTCAGAAATTGATAGAGGCTGGAGTACTACACAAATATCACAGCCTGCCTCTGACCATCTGTGAAGCTGTGAAAACATCTTTAGGTATCTTTTTCAAGTGGCCACTTCTCACAGACTGCAAGCCAACAACACAGCAGCCACAAGAAATCGTTTAAGCATACTTACCTTTAATCCCTGTCTTCACCGTATAGCAGGCACAGGTTGGATATTTGAGAGGTAGCCTCTCCACCTGTGCTTTGCACATGTGGATACAGACAGTAAATCCGCATTTCAACTAATTTTTATCTGTGGCTCTAGAAGGATGGTTAAAACAATCTCCACATGTCTCTTTGCATCATCCTGAGCCTGAACAATGCAAGTCTGGATAATCAACAGGCACTCTCTATTTAGCTGTCAACCACTAATGAGAACCTCCCAATGTGTAATGTGAAATAAATGTAAGCCACCTGTGCAAACTCTGGCTTTGAAGGGCACACATAAAAAATGTGTGAGTCAGCCATAGCTCTCACTGGAAATTGCTGAAATTTTGGAAATATCTTCTGAACCTTTTGCATCTCTTGCATGTCTACATAGTCCCTACGGTGCCTATTGCGTTTTGCTGTATCTGGTTTTGCCATCTAATAACTCCCTAGAAGAACTTACAGCTTTCCAGTCAATGCCAAAACAACCCAAACAGCCCAGGTGCTGCAAACTGCCAGTGTGGAGATGCAAATAAACTATATAGCCCAGGCCTACCCAGGCAATCCTTATTTTTCAGAGGGTATCCTCATAACAACTTTGAAAGGACTTACAATGTCCGTGTTTTATCACTTAATCAAACGTCTTACATTTTTGTATTCTTCATGAAGCACCAAGTAACAGTTATTTTCCATTCTGCCCCTCTACTCTGCACTGGTGAGGCCACAACTGGAGTATTGCATCCAGTTCTGGGCTCCCCA
>KZ505932.1:356998-437459 GCA_002844005.1 Limosa lapponica baueri
GCGCTGCTGCCTGAGTTTCAGGGCAGGGGACAGCACGGGCTCTGTTCCCGCGGGGGTGACTTCCACACAGTCGGGGGTGACGGGCCCCCCCGCCGCAGACCGCGCACAGCAGCGGTGGTGCCGTCCCCGTGTCCTTCCTGCCTTATGTTCCTACGGCAGTCCGGTGAGCGGTAACTCTGAGGCGGAAAGTAAAAATTATCTCTGCTGCGGTGTTGTGCCTTGCAGATGGAGTATGTCTCTATGACATCCTCTCAGTGTGGGAGCTGCTCGTAAAAATGAGGAGAAACCGCGCGCGACGTAACAACTTTTATGCGAATAACTGCATGTAACAGTTGTAATTCTGTATTTGAGAATGCACAATCAGTATTGTACTGATTAATAGATTATTCAGTATTCAACTGTTACTGCAAATGACTTGAATAAGGGGTGTTAACAAAATATTTTTGACTGTAATAGTAAGTACTAATAATCAGATTTTTTTTTAGGAAGTATTTTATATTTTGTGTCATGTAAAATGCAACTTAATATGCATAATGCATGCCTCACTAATTTCTACATTACATATATTCTTCAAATTCAGTAACCAAAGCACCTGTTATTATATAGTGTTTTTTTCTGTTTTAAAAGCGCTGTTGGTCTACAGTGCTCAGCTCCAGCATACATGCGTAGTCCTTCTCACATAGTTTAATTTGTCACTGTTTCCTTTGTTTCAGGATCAACTCTTGTGTAAATTTAAAATGTTTTCTTAAGGATCTGTAAGAGGAGCACTTTAAAAAGACACTTAGCACATAGATATTCTTAGTAACTTCCTACATGTATGGCTGAATGTGTAACATAAACCAAAACAAAAGCAGAGATAAAAAAAAAAATTGTCTTAGCTAGTCCAAGTGAATGTCCTAGGTCTGATCAGAAGCAAGCTGAATTCTCTGTGTAAACTTGAGTCGATTTTGCAGGGGAATTACAGAAACTGTGGGTATGTTTGATCTTCATTTCGATCCTGTTTCAATGGCGTAGTGTTTTACCTACATATCAATGACTGTTGCTCTATGCATACATAACATTTCAATTAATACCAGCTCAGCTGCCTAAAAGTCTGATGAGATGCTTGTTAGCACTTTGGTTGCTTTTCCATACATTATTGCCCTGCATTTGGGATTTGGACATTACATGATCATGGTGAAAAGTAATTATAAAAGGTAATGATCTTTGGTGTGTCCATTAAAATAGTAGTTTCTTCATTTTTTTATGCAACATTTGGAGATATTTTTTACCTTTCACTAGTTTTTTGTGTCAGTAACAGGGAGCACAGTGGCTGAGAGGCATAAAATGATCTGAGTATTGATAGACGGTTATCCACAGGGTTGCTGCTGAAACAAACGTATCATTGCTGTGTCTGATGGGATGTGACAGAGTTTTATGTTGCAGTTGGTAATATTCTCCTTTAAATTCTAAATTTAACCCAGTCTGTAAAATGCTTTTTAGAAGCTTCTAATCTCAGGCTGTTTCGCTAGTATTAATAATACCTGTTTGTCCTTTTAGGACGAATGAAGAAAATACTTCCTATGAAAAGTACAAGTACCTGATTCTGGGAAAACTCTTAAAGCGCTTCTAACTTCAGAGCTGTAGAAAAGTATGAAGGAACAATCCATCTGACTCCCTCAGCATCTCACACAGAACACAAAATGGCTCTTCAGAAAAAAACTGTTGCTGGTGTCTTGGAGGAGTGGTGTTTGGAGGAACCACTGTTCGGTTGCAGACGGCACCAGAATGTTAGGAAAAAACTGAGACTGATACGAATTATAGGGCTTCTTGTCAGTGTAGTGGCCATTAGTACTTTCTCTCTTTCGATTAGTGCCTTTTTCAAGATGGAACCACATAGCATGGCATTGGCCAGCAGCCTAGATAGCCGAAAGCTGGTGCACGGGCACCAAAGAACTCTGTTGGATTTCGCAGAACAGAATGAAAATGGCACTCCAGACCCACACACTTCTATGAAACGTGAAGCTGAGCACGACAATGCAACAGATGACCATTCCAAGGGAGAGTACCCCAAGGACCTTTTCTCTCTTGAGGAGAGAAGAAAGGGAGCAGTGATCCTCCATGTAATTGGAATGATTTACATGTTCATAGCTTTAGCCATAGTCTGCGATGAGTTCTTTGTTCCTTCCTTGACTGTCATCACTGAAAAACTGAGCATATCTGATGATGTGGCAGGGGCAACCTTCATGGCTGCTGGTGGGTCGGCCCCAGAACTCTTCACTTCTTTAATAGGAGTGTTTATATCCCACAGCAATGTCGGCATTGGTACAATAGTGGGATCTGCCGTGTTCAATATCTTGTTTGTTATTGGAATGTGTGCTTTATTTTCTAGAGAGATCTTGAACCTTACTTGGTGGCCACTCTTTCGAGATGTGTCCTTTTACATCGTTGACTTGATCTTGCTAATCATCTTTTTTCTGGATAACTTGATCATGTGGTGGGAAAGCTTAACACTCCTCACAGCATATTTTTGCTATGTGGTTTTCATGAAGTTCAATGTTCAAGTAGAAGAATGGGTGAAGAAATTTTTAAACAGAAACAAGGTTGAGAAGGTAACGACAGCAGACGCTGAAGGAAAGGTTGGTCAATTTTTAATTAGCATATATGTAATAAGGCCCTTGTAAGTGCTTATAACTTAAGGATCCTAATATAGTACAGTAAGCAATATAAAAGAAGTTCCTTGTTTTGCTAAAACATCTGTTTGTTTAATCAATCCAATAGAATTGAAAATATAAAACTTTAGGCAGCCTCCTAGTAAATCAATAGCTTTTAACTCCAGAATGATCCTAATCATCCAGAAAGAAAAGGCCAGCAAAAAGATACAAACCTTTACTCAGCATTTTGGCATATTGATGAGGTCTGAGATATAGCTACTATTTTTTCCCTAAGCTTTTGAATTAAGCAGTAATGATATCTATGGATGGTCTTGTGACAAAATTTGGCTTTTCAAAAACTTTTAATGCATTTTCTTCCTCAAAAAAACAAGTAGCTTAGAACAGTATACAAAGGTATTTTTATACATGTTTTTCACATCTACTGATGCTGATATACATAATTAACTTCCAATTGTAATCAGTGGCAATTACAAGAAAAAAATCTCTGGGAAAAGCAGTGACCACAGTGTCAAAAGGCAGAGGTTGTCTGTTTAAGCAGGATGTTTTCCCATTCACAGTATTTGTAATTAAGCAAACTAATTTTCAGCCTGATGTGTGGCCACAGTACAGACAGGAATTTATGCTCAAAGGGCTCTCTGAGTCTTCATCAATTATCACCTTTTAAACATCTCTCTTCTTAAAGCAGGCTATATTTAAGGGGCTTTGGAAGCTGAACCTGTAAATATTTACATATGTAGCTGTATGTTAATTGGATGTTTAATACTGGAATTGAAATGTCTGGTTTTGTAGGGCAATAAGGTTATTATTAATCAGATAAAGTTTTATTGTCCAGTAATTATTCAGAGTATCAGGGAACTGTTCACTGTTTTGTTTGTTTCGTTTAACAGCCCTGTACGAGTGTTTCAGAAGAGACACGATCCACTGGTATAAGCATATAGGCATATAAACAAGAGGATAGAGAGATGGAGCACATGTAACTGTAGAGAGGGGCTACCTGTGACTCACATAAAACTGATGATTCTGGCTATATGCCTAACTTTGAAGAGAGAGATTGGTATTTTAGCAGTACGGAGAGGTGCTTCCAGTTTTAGGACAAGCCACAAAAAAGTCCACCAAAAGTAAAACCACAAAATTTTCATTTTTCAAATTTTCTAACCAAGTTTAACACATAAATACTTATTTGTAGTTCAATATTTTCCTTTTTATTCCATGCCTTTTCCAAAATCAGCATGCTTATCTTCATTTTTCTCAAAATGCATAATTGGGATTTTATAAGAACATTAAAAGAAAGGCCAAGACCAACAAAGTATTTGCCCTAGTGAGTGAAGGGTTGCTTTAAATACTTTAGCTGATTTCTAAATAATGTAATATTTCACAGTGCATTGTAAATACTTCCACAGTTTGTGCTAAATGTGTGTAATGATAGGAAGAGACTATGGTATATGAAGCAACCATTTAATGCACCTTCACCTGTCCATAAACTGGGTTTGAAGGAGATGTGAATCTATAACTGGGTCTTAAACAATAGCCAATATGAAAAGCCCAGTTGTGTTGCCCAGTCTATAGGGGGATAGTGATAGTCTTGGCTTTTGGTGGCAAAGGTTGCTTCATGTCTACAGCTGTTAGCGGTTAGCCTAGATTGCTTCCAGTCATCAAGAATGTGCTATGTCAATACAAAATAAAATTATATATAATCAAATTACTATAAAAATGCAGAATTTGTGATCTCAATTGTTTGTTGTAATGGAAACTTTTTCACTCTTTTTTTTCCCCATTAGGGCAGGGAATTGCTGGGCAGCTCTCTGGAATAGGTGGGTTAGAGTATCTGAAAAGAACTTTATTTCAGGAGCATATAGAAAATTCTCTTCTCTCCTCTAACCAATGCTGCCTCTGCTTATCTGTTGTTGACTCTACTGTTGAAAAGCTGGCAAGTGTTCTGCTAAAAAAACGTGCCTGCCATATTTATCTTTAAGACTTTGTGTTGTAATCTGAAAGCAGCTCAACAAAGTTGAGAGGTCTAAATAAGGCATTATAAAGCTGGATAGTTGAAGGGTTAGGTGGCTTATTAGCAAACAAGCATCAAAGAGTAAAAATCTGATCAGGTGAAAAATGTCTTGAGATACTAAAGTGTATTTTAATGTTAATTTCAGTATTTTTATTATAAGATGTTGAAGAAACTTTTACATTCTCAAGAAGGAGAGTATTTCCCATGAGAAAAAGGTCTTAGATAAGATATGATATTTCTGCTTAGCTGTCATTTGCTCTAGATGTATTTATTGAGTTGCTAGAATACATTTGTGTCTCTAGATGTCTTTTAGATTCCTTTCTCTGTTCCCCATTTTTAAGAATTAAAGCACTTTTCTGCTAGAAAGCTGTGAATATTCAAACTTAACTACTTTTTCTGATCTTATTTTCTTTAGTGAGTCAGTTACTTGTACAAATGTGAATGCAGTCAGAGTACTCAATATGAGTTTCATTGTGCTCACAAGCTTTCAAACAAATACGGTCTAGGTTCTTAAAGGCTACAGGTTGAGAAAATCTGGTAACTTGAATTTTTGGCAACAATTTGGTGGCAATGATGAGAACTGACTACAAGCCTTTTGCATTTAGAGTTCATGGGGTGCCTTGGCAAGGTCCTGTTTGAATTGTGGATTGCCTTGTGTCCCGTCTCAGCCTCAAGAAAGCCTGATGGCAGTGTAATGCTGATGAACCTCAGAGATCACTGTGACAAGGGTGGAAAAGCGGAGGAAAACTGAAAAAGCAAGACAGCATGGAAAGGCAGAACAAAGACCAGATGGCTAAGTTCTACAATGTAAGGTGGCATATGGCATGTGCAGACCAAGATAGGTCCCTGACAAGTGACACTGAGCCCTGTGGGTTGCCCTGAATGGGGCCCACAGTTGGTAGCGTGATCCTACCACCAGACACCTCCAAAAGTCTCTTCCAGCCTAACTTACTCTGTGGTGTGATTATTTTAGGTTTTAGGTAGTTCTACTACAAAGAACAGATGATTTTTTTAGGGTAGGGAAGGAAACTTTGATATTAATTCTACATCTTCCTCAGCTGAGTGAAGATGTTTAAAAACAGAAGCTTGAAATTGAGTCTAATGGACAGAAGAGGAAAATGGAAAAAGCTGATGTACAAAGTTCTTAAAAATAAGACTGTATTGATTTTCTGCTAAGGTTTCAGTCTTTGCTTCATAGTCCGTACTGGTGAAGGCATGTTGAATATATTAGATCATGGTAAAACATCGTGTGAAATTATGTTTTAGTTTTTAAGTACTTTTTTTCCTTTAATGTATCATTGCAGAAATACTTGAATCTGATCACTCAGTAAATAACTCGAAACAGTTCTGTTTGGCAACTAGGAGAACAGAATGTGGGTGGCACGGGGATATTGTGCAATGACATCTGTTTCACTGACTACCATTTTAGATAAATAGCTTATGGTATATACAAAACAGTTGCAGTTTTTCTACATTTACAGAGAACTGCATTTGGAAAATGAGCTATTTTTACCAACAAGACATAGTTTGACATTATTTTATTGCCAATTTTGTTGTCTTCAGAAACCTGAATAGCTTGTGTGTGATATTTTAAGATCTATACTGATCTCAAGTGTTGCCACATTGTATTTAATGGCAGTATTTGTATTCTAAAGGAAAGGTTGTTAACAGTATTTTTAGGTACTTCTCTACTTTGTGGCTGTATTAACACTGCACAGGCACAGTCACTGTTATAATGTATGTTCTAATATGTGTTTTTTTTAAGGAAAACCTGAAACTACCTGTATGCCCACAGGAAAAACTGGGATCTGCCAAAGGTCTGAGTTTGTAGTTGGTTTGAACTCTGAACAGTTCTTTTTGAGGGCTTCTCAATGTTGAATCCACTGACTCAGGAACTGTAACTCTATCTGCAGAATAGCCTTTCTTCTCTCATCACCAACAAAAGATATTTTAAAGCGATGCTTTGTAGTCCATACGGAGATCAGAGTCTTACTCTACAGACATATCACAGTTGGTCTACTTGTGCAAGCATGTTTGTGAATATAGAGCTATGAGTGTCTGGGTGTTGCATACCACAGTATGCAAGATGGTTGCATTGTTTTAAGTACATGTTTGGAACATAAGCATCATCACTGTCCTTGTACCATGTATTGTTTTGATAAAAGCCTGGTTTCATGGTACGTTTTGTCTGCTTTTATTACCTCAAAAAATTTCATGTTACTTCTGTGTTAACAATGTTACTCCAGTAGCAGTAACTGTTAGTTAAACAGCCTTGAGTATTTAGCATTGTTGATTCAGTTTAGGGGTATTACTGACCTACCCAAAGGCTGATACTTAATAAATGCAACCATTAGTACAGTGAAATGGATACTATTCTCAGTTTATTTTAGTGTCTCTCAGTAATTTAGTGACTACAAAGCAATGATTATAGTGGTTTTCACCACTGGAGTCTCTTGATTTTGTATGTATGTACTCCGGTAATGAGCAGAAAGTGATCGCATGGAAATGCAGTATGGATTAAATATTCTTAAATCATGGCCATCCACAAAGATTCATTGGGCAACCCTTACTAATTGTGCCAGGAAAAGGAAGGCTAAAACTGTGCCACCTTTAATTAACAGCAAGGGGACAACATATCCATCAATGTATTTAAAAATAAAAAAGCATATGTAAGTAAAAATGTCAGATGATACTTCTTAGAGGCTACACAAAACCAGCTGTGTTGGCAAATATTCACCATTCTATATTTCAGAACTCCAGACATGATTAAATTCATTGTGCTAGAAGCTGCACAGGGAGAGGAATACACAGTCCCAAAATCTGAAGACTTTATAGAAGTTTTTCCTTCTGTTATCTCATTCCTGGGTACTTTGATCCAGATCCTCAACAGGATATGGGAGCTACAGGAAACTGTAAGTGGAATTTCAGTCCCCAGATCAGTATAGCAGACCTCAGAATACCTGCCTGCTTGGAGGTCCTTAAACTCTGCAGGAGCTTCACCTCTAGACAGAGAAGATCTTTGGACGCTATAGTTTTGCTTCCAGAGTTGCTCAGAAATGCCAGACCCAGGTGGAGCAGCATGGTACTGATTTTCCATGCAACCCACATTCCTCTGCTTTTTTGCCCAAGCTAGTTCTCCAAGTTTACCTCCCAGACTAATATATAACAAAATCCAGTGGCTTTTACAAGATCTTCAGATTCTGGTGGTGAAAGTGCTCCACTTTTATGCAACTATATACAGATCTCCCACATTCACTACTCACTTCATGTGGTGCCCCACTCATATAAAAGTTTTGGGTGGCAAGGCACAGCTGACTTCCCAATTTTTTCTCACCTTGTGTTAAAAGGCAGTAGTGACCCCTCAACACCATGTTTTTAAATGGTGGCTGTAGGTACCTATCTTTTCTAAAGCGTGGGATACAAGTCGTAGAAGCTGCCCTAAGGCAGTGTTTGTTGCAGGTTCAGGGTGCCACACTACAGTGGCGTTTTGGGCACTGCTGACTTTATGGTGTCCTTGGCCTTTCTGGGTGATGACACTCAGTAGGCAGCCAGCACTACAACACCAGGGCCACATGTCAAAAAATTAGGTTTGGTGGAGACCTTCTGCCCTATTAATGATCTGAGGTTTTTTTGGCTTTATTAGTAGGACTCGTTTTTTTCACTGCCAACTGCAGAGGTGAGAAAACAGTCCCTTTGGGTCCTTTCTCCTTCTGAAATTGTTTCCAAGAATTCAAGCATTTTGCTTTTGTAACTGTAGAATAAGATTACAACCAATTTGAATTTGTTACTCCATAATGGATAGTAAGTTCATACTGAAGAAAGTCTTATAACAAAAGTGATGTAGAAGTGGAAAGTGTAATGGTCATGACAGTTCTTAAAAATAAGGTATGTGCCCATGCTTGTCTGGTGTTTTTTGAAAGCCAGGGTTTTTAACCATCAAAATTTTCTGTGCAGAAAGCTTTCACAAGGACTAAACCTAAAGCGGACGGTCTGGCTTCCTATTCTCAGTCACTTGTGGTTCGACGTGCATATTTGATACAGATTGTGTAAGGCAACATGGAATTTTCATGTTTATTAGTCTTTTAACCCTTGGGCAGCAAAAAGCATACAAAAACAGTCAGTGCTTTCTGGCAAACAGCATTCAGTACAATACCAGTATTTCAAAATTAAAATAGCTTCCCTTGGTCCTTTCAACCAAAATTCAAAATGTAATTTTAGCCAGCAACGCAAAGAAATGCGAAGACAAAGGAAGTCTGAAAGTTTGCACTTTAAAAGATCAGCGTGGGATGAATGAGTGTTAAAAGTGTTTATATATGAGGTATAGCACAGATAGGAAGATGTATTAGAGATAAATAAATAGCTGTAATACCTAAAACAATTGATTAAGAGATCTCTTATCTATTTAGCAACCTTTTTTGGTATTTATAAAATGAGCTTTAATATAAAGAATAAGACTTCTTAATTTCTCTCCAGTCATCTATGATGTTTTGCCTAACCTGCAAACTATGACTAGTGTGGCGTTGCTAATTCTGTAGAAGAATGGTGTTTCTTTCACCTTAACCTAGATTAGCAATATTCCATTGTATTTCAGCCAGCTTTTATTTAAATAGCAGTTTTTATTATTTAATGTCATGGCTGGTTCCATTAACCTGTGCAACAGACTGGCACAAATTAGAGTTTCAAATTCTTTCTTGGCACTGCCAGATTTTTATAACCTAAAATGACAAGATAAAGCAAAAATAGATAATTGTAATGAATTTATTATGCACAGACCAGTTGTTATGCATTGTAGAGTCAGATACAGGTAGTTTAGAAAAAGAAAGGTGACTGGTTGTGTGTTTTTCATCCAAAACACCTTATTAAGTGCTTCTCTTGGAAATCAACATCTTCCTTTATCTGTACAAACCAAATAAATCAGTAATACTTAGCTGTGCATTTCAAAATTCTGGAAGTTTGGGCTGTCAATGAGAACTCCGTCTTGTAGAATGCTCATTACTCCATATTGTTCTAGCACAGACACAAATGTTTTAACTATTATTAATTTTCATAGTAACGTACTGAGAAGATAGTCCAGTCTCCATCGCACCAGGTGCTTAGGCAACTATATGAAATCACAGTTCCTGCCCTCTGTAGTTCATGGTGAAAAAATGCTACTCAGAGTGCCTGATAAGAAGAATATGATTCATCATGTTTATAATTTAATGTACACTCATATATGCTTACCCTTATATATACCCTAGTATACCATCATATTTTTCCTCATCATCCAAAGTGTCACTAAGTTGCTGGTTATTTATTACACATGCATGTCCAGGAGATAATTTAAAGAAATAGTTTATTTCTCTATATGATTTGCAATAGATCTTAGCAAGTATCAGTCAATGTTGCATCTAGTAGAAGGCAGCATTCTTTTTTATAATAAGACCTAAGTCAAAATAGTGGTGTTGGTGCTCTAATTTGCTTTTTGGGAAAACAAGCAGATCAGATGGTTTGGGTTTAGTTGTAAATACGTGTGTGTGAAATTCTTCCAATTGTATTGTGAAGTGCAGGTCACTGTCGCAGGCAAACTCAAAATCCTAAGTTAGAGCAGCCTTAGGGCATACTTTTGGCAAACCAATTAAATCTGACAGAAAATATTTTGTAGGACATTACCACATTTTTCATTATTTTTCAGGCAATACCTATAACTTTGAGGAAGTACAGTTGCTGTTTGCTGTCATGGGTGGTTTGTTGGCTTATGTGTGTTCCTATCTGAAAGAAGGAAATTAAAAAAAATGCAGTCTTGGAGAAACAGCCATTGCCTTGCTGACAGTAGAATTGAGCCTCTTGGCTTGGGAGGGCAATGAGAGCTTGAAGTGTTGATCGGGTACTTGTTTCTACAGCAGGTGGAGGGTTCAGAGCTCATACTGCCTCCAAAGGCAGCTTTATCTTGCGCTGTAACTGCTGATCTGCCTTAGTCAACAGTGTCTCACTTTGGGTAATTTTACTGTCCCTGTCAGATACAATTTCATCAGGGCACTTCATAGAACAGTTACTGCTCAGTTATGGTGTTTTGCACTACTCCATTACTATTCCACTGTCCTCTGTATCATTGAAGCTGTATTCGTTTACACAAATAGCCGTAAATAGCAATGATCTTGGATGACTTCTTTTCAGGTGAGTGTGTGAGAATAGGCTTAAAGGTGTGTGTGCAACGATATTAACAGCACTATGAAGTGCTACACTCAAGGGATGAATAGATTGGTGCAAAATAATTTCTTGTTTGAGGAAGAAAAAAGATAGCAGGGAATTTGTACTGCGTACTACACTGACAAATTAATCATAAATTTTCTTTGGGAATTAATCCTGCTTTATCACCTCTTAACTGCTTAGTGCTGGGAATCTAAAGTCAGTGGTAATACCAGTGACATTTATTGCATAACCGGCTAGTGTAAACTTTTCACCCTCTCACATTGCTGTAAAACAGCTCTAGCGGATATAGAGCACTAAGGAAAAGGCACGTCAGCTGTCACAGCCTGTGGTGACCTTCAGGGCATCATTTGAGACCTGTCCAGTTATGTAGGCTTTTGCCCGAGGGAGAAGGTTGAAGCTTGCAGGGTTTGTAATGCTAGAGGATGAGCACCTCTGTGGGGATTAATCAGATGTCAATTTTGTTGTTTAATTTGTGGTGCAAGCTTTTATCAAATCACTAATTAAATCCCTTTTATTGCTACCAGGCACAATCATCAAGTAATCATTTAGCTAAAATTTATGGCAATAATGTGTTTGAGTGGAAAAAACCCAGATTTTGGAACTCCAGAAATTGCTTTGTCCAGGAGTAGGTGGAAATAGTTCATATTATTAAGTTACTTACACATTTTTAAAGCAGTCATCTGAAGTAATTTGAAAGCATCATGCTGTGTAACAGCTATTTCTTGTTTCTGTATAATTTTATTGCTATTGAACTATTTCTGGTTTTCTGCTTTATTCTTAATATTAATTGCATTTATTTTCTACACTTTTGTTTTAATTTAGAATGTTTCTTAGTGGAGGCATATCCTGTTTGAAGGCTTCATCTTGGCTGGATTATTAAATGCCACAGTGATATAAATAATTATGAAATACTCCACAAAGTTTGGATTAAGAAGTGGTTATTGTTTCCTCTCTATATTGAAAACCATGAAAAACAGTTTAGGTCTCCAGTTCAGAATGAGTTTTTGACCCATATGTATCTTTGAAGCAAGCACAGCAATGCTAGTGGTCACAGACACAACACCTGAGTCTCCTCACACTCAAAACCAATAGCAAAATTCCTTTACAGTTTAGTCAGAAGATGATCATGGACTGAATTTCAGAAAAATATTGCCATTGGTTTTTTTGTTCAGCTTCTGAGATAAAATTCCTACGTGCAACTACTCAGAGTCCTACTCTACACGTTATAATTAAGTGATTTTGTAAACTTTTAATTGTCTCACTCTGTCTGTATTAGAACCATTTACCATTTGTGTGTGTGTATAGGCACACCTATGTATACCCATGCATGCATACACACATAATCATGAGTCTGAAAGGTGTAGGCCATATAAAAGGTCAATGAGATACAGTGCAGATCCATAGGATGGTAGTTTGCATGCTTTCTACATCATTTCACCTGTCCTCTGCCTAGTAATCCATTTCCATAAGACTTACTCAAATTTTTAAAATTTCTAGCGGCACATTTCTCATAGTTTTTTTCTGGATTAGCTGTTCAGAGAAATATGTGTTTTCTCCTTAAAATTGGACTCCTTCCAAGCAACAATTCACTCCTGCCTGAGGCTGAGGACATGACGTACCAAGCTATTGATATATTTTATTACACCTTAATATATCATATTAGTAGTCCCTGCTATCCTGTGCCTTTACAGGGGTAGAAACAGGAGGTCTGCATCACTGGAGAGGGATGATTTCTCACTTTCCAGTGAGGTAATCAGGGCTTGATTCTGTCATGGGAATGGCCCAGGGCACTATTCTTTACTGCATGACATTTCATGTGGAGAAAAGGCCACTTCTTATTCAGAGGAAAGGCCAACAGCTGGAATTACAGTAACTAATATTTGTTACATAAGCAAGAAACTGTGCAGTAAGTTGGGACGTGAATTTAGAGTATTACTTTCTTCACTTAAAGTATCTACCCAGAAGGCATGTCATCTTAAGCAAAGGAGTAGAAGAGAAACCAGACCCATTCCCTAATTATTTGTAAATATATTAGTAATTATTTCCAAATATAAATATTTAAAATCAGTATATTAAAATATATTAGTATTGAAATGACTTACTGAATTATTTGGATAACTTCCATTGTTTGCTTACAAGCAATTCCGTAAGGGTTTTTAGGATGTAATATATATACTATATATTTAGCATCCAAAAAACACGCAACCTCTTCTTTCATATTAAAGGGCATAGGAAATAAATGTTGATTTATAATCTGACATGAATATGCATAAAGGAATATAGACTCTCATCTTAAAATAACAGCAACAGGCTCAGTAAAAAGCACGGACTGAATTGCAAACTCATGCCTTAGTTTTGGATTTAGGGGTTGAGATGTGGTTCTCTCTTTCAGTTAATCTTCTTAGAAACCCATGGCTTTCAAGGCTTGTAGACCGTTGTTCAGTGTGCTGTAGGAAGGGTTATTTCTGCTTGCTTGATTGGATTACTGTGTGCAAGAAAAACAATGGTCAGCATATTAATTGCAAAATGGTCTTCAGTCAAGGCAGAACATGTTGCATCTCAGAGAAAGGTGGTAGATACCGCAGTGGTGAGGCTTGGTGGAAACTGGCAAACAAACCAGACACCATATATGAGGCTCTCGTTTAGTGGCATGCTATTTCTGAATCATCTTGGTAAGCATAATCTTGTTAGCAGCCATTTTTTCCACAGTTTTAAATGTTAGTAGATTTCCTGCTTAAGAATTCTTCCCATCATTAACATTATTGTCCTTCCTTGAAAATATGAAGAGAAATAGTAGAAAAAGTGGAATTGGACTTGAACAAACATGTAGGTGTAGATTTTTATAATTCCAACAATTATTTTGTTGGGTTTTTTTGTGACAGAAAGGACTACACTGAATATAAGGTGGGTTTGAAGTTGATGGCAAGTTTTGCTGCTGATTTTGATAAAAGTGAAATTAAGTCCAAAAGTCAGGACATTGAGAATTATGATCTTGCTGCTTCTCTGGTCTCTCTGTGCCACTGTATAATTCCAAGCCTCTGAGCTGCTCTCCTTCCATATTAAATCACCTAGCAAACAAACAAAGCAATGTCTTTTGGACTCAGAGCAAGCAAAACAGGCTTTATCAGCTTTCTGTGCCCTTGGACTTCAACTGGAAAAGGGCACTCAGTGTTTCACAGCCTGATCTGTCTTGTCATATGGGTAGTTTCTGGATTATTGATAAATCTCAAAGCAATTATTATATGGTGGGCCCATAATAGTCTTTTCTCAGACATCTGATCCCTAGAAATCACTGCTGCCTTCATCCTTTTTAGGGGTCCATGTCTTTAAGGGTAATACTGGGTACGGGTAAAGTCAGTTAATTACTTTATGAAACATTGGAAAAGCTACTGCTCTACAATTAATTATTACACATACAGGCACATTTTTGTGAGCGATACAGTGGAAGAGGACTCTTGTCTGTAAGTGACCTGGTCCTCCTATGGAAAATTAGTATGCAAAAATAAAAAGGCAGACTAACTAATTTTCAGATTTATTTATTCTGCATTCAGAATTGCCAATGAGAAGTTCAAGACTCAGTTGCAGAATCCAACTCTTGGCCTTAGATTCATCTGGCTTAGCTGTGCTGCCAGACCTATGAATATAGTCTCCTCAGGTTACTTCTGTGATTAGTACAGAGAAATGGGCATTTTTGAAGTGTGACTTGGATATTTATTATAAGGATTAATTCTCTCGACCTGGAGTTGGGCAAAATTAATCTGGATCATTATGTACCACAATAGGGCGGTAAAATCTGAAAAGCATATCTTGTGGTTTTATTGCAATAGCCTGAACACGTACCATGGTGTTGCCTTTTCTGACAACTAAAATTGCATCAGGTTGTGAGGGTGACAACCTGCTGTCATTTTGCACAGGGTTGTCTTCAAGATATGGGCGATTCAAAATTGCTCTTCTTCTCTGCTACTAAGCAAAATAAAATTTGCTTATTTAGGTGTTAATCAAGTCTGTGAACATTTCATTTGCTCCCCTGGTATTCAGGTCAGTATGTAGGCATGACATGTGGTCCCAAAGAGGTGCATGTGACAAATAAGTTACTAAGTGAATCTTATTGTTTCTTACAGAAAAGTCACTTGCACTGTAGCCACAAACTGTTAACATAATATGATTCACAGCAGATTTTTTTCTGCATTATCTTGTTGAAAAAATGAGGTATAATATTAGCTTTCAGAGAATTAGAGTATTGGTTAAGTAAATAGCCCATTTCTTAATTAATTAAATAAATTTTCATTAGCTGTCAATTTGGATGACTGAACATTTAAAATGAATGGATTAAATTGTATACAGCTCCTAAAATAAAGAGAAACCCCTTGTTAGGATTTTGCAACTCCAGGTTAGAAAGAAAAAATGAGCGTTAATCATGAAAATTCAGATTACATTGTTCTTGCTCCATCTGCTTTCCACTGCCTTTGGAACTTTTTTCTTCACAATTAAATGCTAATTGTTGTTTTCAAATATTTTACAATATAGTGAGAGAATAGAGCCTGCCGTGAGGAAGCGTATGTGCACACAGTTCCCTAGCAAAAGAAAATCATGTTGCAGTCATCGCTCAGTCAGACTTGTTGGTTGAGTTTGGACAAGTAATTTCTTTCACTATGTCTCACATCCCCTCAGACTTGTAAAATCTTATGCCTACCTTATCCATTTGTGAAAAAAAAAAACAACAAAACAACAACCCTGGATGTCTTCGGATGTCACCCCATTAAAATAATCAACGATACAATGTTGGCGCCTAGCAAGAAGACAGTGGCATTTCACTCCTGAAATGTAGAGCATCATCTGTTTGTTGCAGTGTGTTTGTTCTGACCATTACCCTTTTTTGACATAATCAATGAATGATCAAAGTAGCAATTACAGTGTCGTCTTGTATCAGTATAAGGATAAAAGAGTAAGGCATAAGGATAGGAAGTTGGTAATGAGAAACAAGTACTTAAAAGATAAATTCCTCCCATTACATTAAGGATTTGATGCCATACGTCATTCTTATGCATCTGTTACTTCACATTAACCACAGATTTTCTACCATACATACCACTGACCATTTGCCATGGAAAACCTGAAACTTTTCATATTCCCTTTGCTGGGCACCCTTCTGAGATGTATGTTCTTCCTAAGTGTAGGGGATGTAGTGTGGAGGAACTGGCCAATGCCAAGCCTTAGTCAGTACTCCCTGACCTCTTCTAGGGCCCACACTGGCTGCAATTTTTTCACCAAGCCTCTTGCAGCAAAGGGAGAATAAGGAAATCCAGCAGGTTTGGGGCAAGGAGTCGCAACTTACCTGTTTTCCTAATATCTTGGCATTTCTGTTCTGATGTATCAGGTTTGCCAGATGCTGTCAGGGGCTGAGATTGTTGTGTCACTGCTTCCTGAGACACTGGTTCAAGAAACCCTTTCTGGCAGCCTGTGAAAGACCACATAGCAGAGTGCTTCCTGACACGAAGAACAGGAGAAGAATCTGTTCCTTCAGCGCCAAACGTCAGCCAGGAATTGTGCACTGCAGTGAGCTGACCGGCTGCATGGGGCTGGCTTTCTGTTTGCAGAAGATGGATATCACCATTGTTGGTTTTAGTGGGATTCAGAGTGCTAGAAGAACTTTGTATAATCGCAGCATACTGTGCAGAACATGATGACCATTAAGATGCTCCTTGGCAGCAAACATAGTAGAAGTAGGATTTTCTGACTCTTGATGGCGTCCTGTACTTTGCTAACTTTTTGTATTGAAAGGGAGCTATATTGCCCAATATTAACCCAGCTAGCAAGGAGAACTTTGCTGGAAATCTAGTTTTTCTAGGCTTGAGAAAACCAGAACTATTACTATAGGATGTGTGCTATGCTCCTAGTATAAGAAGTTTATTAAGTTCATGAAGCTACCTGGAATAAATATAAATCTCAGTGTTGAGCAGAACTGCTCATTTCTGTGAGCAGAAATATATACAGAAGAGATCTCTGTTTATGAATTTTACTTTTGGTAAAATGCAGCACCATTTCCTGTGAAAAAATCTGCTGCCTTATTCAGTGTACTTCGAAAATATGGTGCTACTGTAGGCAAAATTGTATGTCCACTGGGTGAATTTATTCCTTGTAAAATGCAAAAAAGCTTAAAAAAGAAATGTAGGATAAATGTTTTCCACATGATTGAGCTGTGTAGGGTGACTGCTGACAGTGCTCCCCTGGGTCTGTGGTGGCAGTTCTCTTGGCTTTGGTTAGTTCCACTTGGGTGTTGTATGTCCTGGCCAGCTTGCACCCTCCAAACTAATTTAGGAGAATAAGTTTAAGAGAGATCAGAAGGTAAGATAAGATGCCGTACTAAACAGTTAGGCCCTTTATCAGCAGAAACAGTTGTGTTTCTGTTGTTTTCCAGTCTTTTTCTTTAGCAAGATTGCTAGAATCTCCAACGCAGCATGTATGCCAATGATACACTTGTCATGAAGTAAAATTCTTTTATTAATGATGCTATCACATAAATCACAGTCAAGACATAGGAGGAGTGACTGTGTTTCATCAGATCAAATTGACCATGTGTGGCTTGGGACTCTTTGTGACAGTTGGCCATTTCTATCACATACTTAAAAGTCCGTGGCCTGATTTTTTTTCACTGTTTCAACAGTTATGAGTTTGTTGGAGTACAGGATATACTTCACAAAAAAAATATATAATGGGATATGCAGAAAGCAAAACAATAATTTACTGGGTCTATTTCTTTGTCCTATGAGTCAGGAAAAAAGTGGTATGCAGCTTATGTAAGGTTTCAACAAAATTGTATCTGAACAAAGCTAAAAGAACCCTACAACCTTAAAGCATTAGCAAGTCTAAATTACTGTTCTAAATGACTGTTCTAACACACTGTGGAATTAATCATGACTCGCATATCAGTGGATCACAAATTAGTAGCCACAGAAATGAGCAATGGTTTGCTATTATAAAAAACACATATCAAGAGTTTCTCAGGCCATTTGTAAGTGTCATGTCAATTAGAAGTCTTGAGGTTAATATTTCTGCTCATGTTGTTAAAAGAAGAGCTGAGGACAATCAAGAGAGAGGTTCAAATGTCAGCTTTCACTGTCATATATGCAGTGTTTTGCTAATAGGTGCGCAGATGCATTTTAATTGGGTCCAAGATGCAGCTTGGGTATGCTGGCCCTCTGTCAGTGTAATTGAGAGAAGTACATATTTACAGTTTGCCTAGGGCATTTAATCTCTGTATAATGACAACAGAGGGTTTCTGCTTACCAAAGAGGAGAAATCAGCATAGCCAAATGTGTGTGCATTCCTGCTGTGATGTGTTCCTGTTACAGATACATGGTAGTCTTCGAGCAGAGAGAGACATAAATAATGGAAGAACAGTCCCCTTCCTTTTTTTATGTCTCTATTTAAACCTGTGAAAGAGCATTCGGTTCTCAGAGGACATCTCCTCTGGAAGAATTTGTTAAGAATTTTGCAGAGATTAAAACAGAGATGCTGCTCATCACACTTGCCCCAAATAACTCAAGTGCTACAGTAACAGTACTACCAGTTCTTTCACAATTAAAAACTTTTTGTGTATATTAAGAGACTGAAATCAGAAAGACAATGTGTAATAGTGCCATCTGGTGACCTTCTTTCGGATCGTGGAGTGAAAATATGTGAGTCAACATAAGACATTTCACTTAGAAACATAAAAGCCTTTAAACTTAATTTTTTAGATTCAAACTCCCTCAAAGTTCAGAGTTACCAAGAGAGGATATTGTTTCAGCCCATTAGAGATAGCTGAGGGTATGCTATTTCAGCATACATATAAAATGCTAGAGGGTGTTTGTTTCTCTAGTGATATTGACACTGAAAAAATCAAACAATTTTTATGTATCCTGATAGGAATATGCAGCTTCACACTTCAGCTGAGAGCTGCAGTACCCAGACGTTTTGATGATCAAATCAGATTATTATTAAAACACTGTTTCTCCAGCATGTGGGATGACACCTTCTGTAACAGGCCAGTCTTGCTGCTGTTGATCAGAGTTCTTTCATGAAGGTGTTTGTCGTGGGTTTTGATCTCCTGTGGGAGCAGCATGTTCTCCACACTGCTGCAAGCCATGGCACGCAGTCACTTGCTTGATCCTTAGCTAATGGGGCTTACAGTCCTGTTCAACTTCTCAGCTGAAAAGAGCAACAATAAAATATAAATGCAGGCTCTTAGCTTTGCAGGTGAACGCGTTGGAAGTCTGTGTCCCGGCTGGGCCTACTCAGAGGAACAAGAAACCAGATAATGTGTTTTGCTCAATAGCAGCTGAGATAACGAAAGATCATCTTAAACGTCTTTTTTTTTTTTTTCTAGATATGTTTCCCATTTTCTTCACCATGTATTTACAGGGTGAGGAAAGAGGGGAGATGCAGTTGTTTTGGTTTGAGACCTAAGTAACAAAGAACCAGGGCATGTACACTGTAGTTATAATAAAATATGATATCACATTTCTTTCCCAGTAATTATAGTCACTTGTAATAGGAAGCACCCTTCACCTGACTGTGCAGATAATTTGTTATCCAGACCTTAGGCCAGAAGGTAATATATGCCAGCACAGATCAGTCATTTGTAGATCATGTACAACAAATAAGTTGATGTAAAGGCCCAGATGTATGTGGGGTGATTTTCAGTAAGTTACCAAAGGTGCAGATATAAACATAAATATACAAATAAAAAAGTACTTTTAGCAGGCAGACTATGCTCACAAATAGTATGATTTTAATTTCTGGCAGTAGTAAGGAGAAATACTGCAAGGAACACACCTGCAAAAGTATTTTCCCCTTCAGGACCTTAAATTCTGGAATTCAGGTGACTATGTTATATTTAATGAGCTTGAAAGAGAAGACTATTATAATTTCAGATTTTAGATTTCTTTTTTTTTACTGAAGGAACTTGATTTTGAGCACAGAGAATGTAAGCGAGCTTACTGAAATAAACAGCTTTTATTAAAGTACCTCTAATGAGGTTCTGCATTTAGAATCACGCCAGGGCTGAGGCTGGCGCTACCTCGGGGGGTTGTCCTGCCCCTCCCTGCCTCAGGCAGGTTCAGCTACTGCAGGTTGCTCAGGGTCATACCTGATTGGATTTGGGTGTCACCAAGGAGGGAGACTCCACGCTGGCCCCGGCAAACCTGTTCCACTGCTTGACCACCCTCAGAGTAAAAAAACTATTTTCTTCCAAAAGTTAAGAAGAAATTTCTTCTATTTCAGTCTGTGCTGTTGCTTCCCATCCTTTCCCTGGGCACCACTGAGAAGAGTCTGGCCCCTTTACACCCTCCTGTCAGGTATTCATGCACATACGTAAGCTCCCTCTGAGCCTTCTCTCCTCCAGACTGACCAGCCCGAGCTCTCTCAGCCTCTCCTCCTATGGCATTCTCTGTTCCGCGTACTACCCTGAACACCTAGTATGGTAAAGGGGCAATTACTTTTCTTTCCTATGGGCAAATTCAGGAATTAAGCCTCTTTCCTGAGACTTCTGAGTCAGTATTTTAGGTCATTAATTTCATATCTGATTACTAATTTTCTCTGGGTTGTCTGAGATCACCATTAGTTTTATATAGACCCCCCTCACATTTGTTTCATACATGAAATGAAAAGCAAGCAAGAAATTAAATTAAGCTGAGTCACAGAGACATCAAGGTAGCTAATTATATATCAGACAAAATTATTGTCAGTAAGCTCAGAGTTCAGTTTTTAGCCACTTTGCAGTAGGACTGGGCAATGTGTATTTGTATGCTGTGTATTTTGTGTTATAGATACTCTTGTCCTACATCAATGTTTTAGATTTTGCAGGTTAAATACTTTCTGATGTATTTCAGCTTAAATAACTGTTCAGAAAGGGAGGTCTTGCTCTGAACAGCACTTGGTTTAGGGGAATGATATGGTGAGTTGCTTTAACATTGGTCTCCTGGACTCTGTGCTGCCTATTTAAGATACCTTAGAAAAAACACGTAAAGAAAATGGCCATATGGAGAGGAGATAAAAGAACTTATTAACTTATGTCCATGAAGAGCAAGATATGGGAGAGAACAACCTGTCCTTCTGGTGCAGATGGAATGAGAACAAGTGGGGAATGGGGCACTTTTTCTTATGGGGCTAGAAAGTAAAAGATGTTTGTTGAAAATGCTTGAGATATGCCACTTTTTAATAGCACAAACACATTCCTACAGATCAGTTTGGCTGTCTTGCACAGGACAGCGCCATGGGTTCCTCTTGCTGGAGAAACTAAGTAGTGCAGAGCTGCCAGAAAAGATTCAGTCCAAGAGAACAAAAAGCAAGGTGTACTAAAGCACCACTAATGCCAAGTTCTGTAGAGTTGGTGTACATCATAGAAATCCTTTCATCTCTCTGATTTCTGCTGGTGCATGAGCCTGGTATGAAGCATCCTTGAGATTATGGAGAAACAAGGTTAATGGGGACAAAACCTACTTTTATTTTATGTGTGATTATATCTAAAACCAGGCAGCCTAGTGTCAACATTTCTGAAATTTTGCTTTCTTGATCATAGACTCAGTTTTTAAAGACTATTGACACAAGGGGAAAGTTTTTGAGAAGTTTTGGTAGCCATTACTTACTAGGGCAGGTGCACTGTCCATCACAGTAGGAGCTTTGTGATCTGCCAGCAGAAACAAGCAGCTGTACTCAGTCACCTATTTTCTGGTAAGAACTTGCTTTTTGCAGTAGACATGTAATATTAGCATATTGTTTTTGTTGTTGCTTGATTCCTGTGAATCTCGGGTGCAAGATAAAAGCAAAGCACGTAAGACTTCTGTGTAAGTACATGTGTAAGCGAATTATTCCAGTGAGACATAAGGAAATACAGTTTTAATGATAATAAACTATGAACCACGTGAAAAATATTTTTACCAAATGCAAACAGTTAATACTTCGCTTGTAGAATCGTACCCTAGTACCTGTCCAGCTATAGAAGAAAACAGATGAAATGATGTGACTGCACCCCAGGAATTACTTGAAGCAATTGTTTTTCCCACTCTAAAGTCATACGGAGAAACATACCAATCTCTGATGAACTTTTGTTCAGGTACAACATAAAGAAGACCAAACTGAGTTGCTTGACTGCTTTAGATTGCCATTATGAGCTGGCAACATCAACTTGTCACAGTGGAAACCAAAAGCCTTCTCTGTGAGCAATCTCTGAAGTATTAACTAGGACTAACCGAATGGATCTGTTTACCATAGAAGTGACATCTCATTGAGAGCTTGGTCTTCCAAGCAACTCTCAGCATTAAAATTCAGTTGTCTCCCCCATTTTTTCCTGAAATTACTAGTAACAGAGCCTGTTTCTGAGCAACTGTTTTTTTTTTTTTCTCATGAAATGAAAATAAGTTATTATCACCTTTATTTTACCAACTGTTTCTTCCTCAACACATCTATCCTGTGTGCCTCACAGATTTTTGACGTTTTTCATCTTAGAATGAAATAAACCCTCCCTTATATTTGCCTTCAGTTTCCACAGCATTTTCAATTTGGAGGGCAATAAAAATGCATAGAAGGTCAGATCTGCTTGCTTACACTTACAGTGAGGTGAGATTTGTCTGACATGAGGCTCTTTATGGGTATGTATGGGTATTATGATCTGGCTGTCTCTGTAGCCCATGAAGAGAAGTAGATACATCTAAGACAAAAATTCCTGCATTTAGCCCAGGAAATGCTTTTTTTCTATATTATGTGGAGGGGGAAACTATAAAACTTGATCAGATGTAGACTGCTGTGTTTAGACAGATGCAGCTCATATCAGTCAGCTGAACAAAGGGGTCTTTTTAAATTCTTTACTCACTGTAAGGAGTGAGGTTTCAGCCAATTTTAGGGCTAATTTCAGAGCAAATTTGCTAGGAAAACATTTCTATTGAATTTTTTTTTTTCTTAGATTTGGTGGCTAAACCAAAACAATCAAATAACTAAACAGGCCTACCATCAGCTGCTTTAATTCCAGTTACTGGACCATGTCTGACAGTCCCTCAACATGAAGATCTTTTTGAAAGAGACCAGGCATGTGAGACATGCTGAGGTGCAGTGGGATGCTACAGCCCACCTTTTTGAGATCTGCTTTGTTCACTATCCCAGCAAGAATTATTACATTACAAACAGTCCTCAGAAGGGTGACCAAGGTTACTAATATGGGATTGACCTCTGTCTGGGAGCCTTTAGCTAGTAGCCATGATGGGTAGGTTGGACATGGTTTTCTGCTTAATGCGTGGCAGGTGTTAGGAGGCCATTGCCATGATGTCTTAAATCAGACTGAGTTGAAAGAAACTGGTGCATACCTTCACTATCCAAATCAGAGTCACAAGGATTTCAACTACTAACCCTTTTTTCCCCAGCGGAAAGCACATCACCACATCAGGAGGAGTAGAAAGGATTAAAACAATTGAATTGTATTAAGTGACTGCCAAATGCACTGTAGCATTGCCATTTTCTATCTACTATGCACCAATGATAAATAAATGTCCTAAATCTTTATAAAAATAGAACTAGTTTACAGAAGAGTTAAACAGGATGAATGGCAGCTGTCAAGCAAAAGGATTAATTGCAGTTTTTAATGAGTTGCTTAGGAATAGGCAGGAACAGGCACTGGCTGCTGTGGGCTTGACTGAAATAGACACACACACCAGTTTACTTATTTCAGGTTTTTCTACTCATAGCTTTATGCCCGGGTGCTAAACATAGAAGCATTTATAATAAATCCTCTTAAGATACACCAACGCTTAAACTTCCATAGGAATCACAGCACACTCTGTCACCACTAGGATGTGGTGCAGAGGGCAGTGAAAGCTGTCGCACCAATATTCAGTGCACTGTGGTGTTTTCAGTTATCTGCAGGAGCTGCTGTGGCACTGCAGCGTTCTTTGCATTCAGTAGTCAAGGGGTAATTTTAAAGCAGTTGTCTAGTTCAAATGTGGTAAGATTTAAATTTTTCTTGCTAGGAGATTTATCTGTGTAGGAGTCCTCACTGAATCGCAATTAACTGTGCGCTCTGCATAAATTATGGTGGGACTAAGTAGGGCTGTGAGGGTTTGTTATTCAACAAGAGCGGCAGAAACATATCTATTCTACCACTCACTGTCATAATACGGACTATGAAGCAACAGCACTTTGTGACTAGTCATACTTGCTGTTTGTAAGACCAATCCCTTCTATCCTGGTGGCTTGTCCAGCCAAAGGCAGGTTGCTTCATGCTGAGAGGCAGTGTAAACTCATTCAGTTAAACTTGCAGTAAACAGGCTTCTTGCTGTAGAAGCCTGCCCAAATGCAATGTGCATCTGAGGATGCTTTGGCATTTTGTCTTTGTGTCTCGCTGTAAGATAAAGGCAATGGATGTTTGTAATGATGAGCTAAGAGTGTGTGATACCCGACTGAAAATGTTTGGGGAAAATTCATTCTTAGACAAAACCTAAATATTGCTGGATCATGTGTTTATTTCTCCTTTCATGGAAGCACTTGAAATACCTGGGAAGAAGGTTCTTTGAAATCCAGCTGGCTATTTGATGGTTCTCTGGGTAGAAGATAACCTTTCTGTGCTCACAAGCAGAGCAGCCTTTCATCCTGTATACAGGAAGGTGATAAGAAAACAGACATTCAGAGCAATACTACAAAATCTTCCATTTGTGACCCTATCACAGTCCCTCCTAGACTTTAATCTTTTTAGGTTCCTACAGGAGGCTATTAAGACTTGTGATAGCTCAGGCACAGAATGAAGAGAAATACAGCAGTGAAGACAACTTTATTTTAAAGGTCTGTAGGGAATCCTCCTCTGAAAACAGTTTTCCATGGAGAAGAAGTTTCAATCCTGAAATGAAGAGTGACTAAATGGCCAGGGCATGGAGCCCATGCACATTCTGTAGTAAACAAGATGATATATGAAGCAGGACTTCATTTACATATTAACAAAATAAAAGATTCCCTGGGATGCCAATTAATGTGGGGGAGCATGAATGGTTAATGTTTGTAGAAATTGTTCCAAAAAGCAGGTCACCGAGGCTGTGTGTTTAAAGAAGCAAGGTTAGTCAAGGGAGCTGGAACCTCTGAGCTCATCTGAACAGTCTGCAAATTGCTGTGGGAACAAACCAAGCAAATTATACTGTATGCATCCTTCAAAGCAAGGAAGAAATGGAGTAAACCTGTGCTTGAGTGAAAAGTACTCTTTTGATAAAGAAGTTTTACTGAATTGTCTGTTGTTCTTCCACAGTGCCACTGCTTAAAATGTGGGGACATGGCCCGTCTCAAATGTTTTAATCCGTCCTCAGACCCTACGTCATCATATTCTATGCAAAATTTTGTGAAACAATGGTGAATAATAGGCAATTAATTTTAAGAGAGCTAGCCACCAAGGATAATGCTTCCTCTGGTATATTAAAAGCTTAGAAAGCCTAGTAATTACTTCAAGTGAGTATCTACATGATAGCTAGAAATTCAGAGCTGAATTGTTTTATTAACCAGCAGGTATCCACATATCTATCAGGTACCTGCTGCTTAATAAAACAGTGCAGCACTGTGAAGGGAGAGAAAATCACATTTCACAGAATGTTCAGTTCCGAGCAGGTCAGTGGGTCCTGGTGATTCAGAGCAAAGCTGGCTTTTAACAGACATGCCCCCGTTTTTCAGTAGAAACACCATTTCTTCCAACCATCCAGCAGGAAGCAGAAATACTTAGTTTTGTATCATTTTACTCTTTTCCTACTTTAGGCACTTGCTCTTTACCTTAACAGACTTAGCATTCAGCAGCACCGTTATGTAAAGTGTGTTATACCCAGATTTGTTGTGTGGAGCTCGGTTACGCAGCAGCCACAGTTCGTGGTATCTGAACAAGGACAACACTGTGTAGGTTTGGCTCGGAATGGAATTGTTGCCACCATGGGGAATGGTTATTTGGTTTTTAAATGAAAGTCTATATTTGGCAGCACTGTTAAGTGGCAAGGGTGATTCTTTGACGAAGTCAACCAAGTGTTGACTAACTTCTGAGTCTCTCAATAGAAGCAATTAAGTTTTTAATTATTACAAAGCTGCATTACAGTATCTGTCATCTCATTTAGGTACTGTGCTGATTTTAGCTGTCAGATAAGCCAACAACAGCACTATGATTCCTTTATGTTCATATATGATTTTTCTGAAAACTTTACTATCATTTCGTCATTCTTAGGTAAGTGATATTAGCCAAGAGTGAATTTCTGAATTATAGTGTCTGTTGTTAGGAGAGTTATTTAGGTAGAAATGGCTACATCCCATTAAATGGGGATTATGTGCAACAGTGTCAAAGTCTGATGATTTTGAAAACTCTTGCTAAACTTGGAAGGATCTAACACCAGTGCTCCTGAACTGTGGATCTTCATATGTACGTAACTACTCTCTGTCGGTAGTATTCGATAGCTGAGCAGTTAGCTTGTACATCAGCCTAGACAAGTTATGTAAACTCAGCCATACTCTGACATAGTCCCTGAGGCATCTCATTATGGAAGACTTTCATGGGTCAGCCAACAAACACACAAGAGGACTGGACTTCTCACAAAATTAAGTACCTCAGAGGTATTCTGAGATCTGGCTGGATGCAGCCTGAGTTCCTGGGGCTGAATTCAGTGTTGCATTTGCTTCGAGCATGGGCTTGACCTAGAGACCTCCCTAGGCTCCTTCCAGCCCAAATGGCTCTATAATACCCTTGAAATCCAGTGTCCACAGTAAACAAGTTTGAGATCTAACTTCAGATTTGCCTATGGGAGATCAGGGCTGTCTCTCTTGGCTCCCAGGAGGGTATTTTAACTGTCAGGCTGTAGGCTCAAACCCTTGGGGCCACTCTTCTGCTTCTCTGGGGGAAGGTCTGCCATTGATTTGCCGACCTGGGGATGAAGCATGGGGCAGCCTGACTCTGGGCTTGCAGCTGGAACCCCTCTGCCTGTTAGAGAGGGCTACAGCATGACAGATGCCTTACGCATTATTTAACTGAATTTTGAATTCTTCATTTTCATGGACCCAGGGTGCTGTTTCTAAGCAAGGGAGAGTGAGAACCAGTGAGATGAACACAAGGTCGAGGGGCCACACACATATTTTTCCTGGGGACCTCAAAAGCAGCAGCAGTGGTGGTTGTGTGGCACAGTGTGGGCACTTCTGCACTGAAATGTGGGCAACCGCAGCAGAAGTGGCCTTTCAGCAAGCAGGAGCAATGCCTGCCCAGCTATCTCAAAGCAATTGCTGACATTCAGGAGCCAGCCATAATCTGGGGCACATAAGCAAAAAGGTGCACCTTCCTGCCATGTGGGGCAAGGTACCAAAACCTTCCTTTATCTGTGTCCCTAGCCTCACCATGTCCTGCTGTCTGTCTCGGGAGATTCCCTGCTCAGGGTTCTGGGCTGAGCAGGACTCTATTTTGAGGCCCGTGTTTCATGCACTGGATGGGAAGTCTACGGGCCTCATTTAGGAACTCAGTGCCAGGTTGATGTACCTAAAATGTGTTCACTGGCCTGAAGGCTTTTCTTGGAGCTGTTCCGAAGTCTATCATAGAATGGTTAGTGTTGGAAGGGACCTTAGAGATCATCGAGTTCCAACCCCCCTCCCATGGGCAGGGACACCTCCACTAGAGCAGGTTGCTCAAAGCCCCATCCAGCCTGGCCTTAAACACTTCCAGGGATGGGGCATCCACAACTTCCCTGGGCAACCTGTTCTAGTGCTTCACCACCCTTTTTGCTCAGTGTATGTTGGAATATAGCTCCTTTGCTGTGCAAACAGTGTCCTGCTAAGCAAGAACTATTGACATGGTGGTAAGGGAAGATGGTAGAAACAGGGATTAATGAGAGTGGCATGACTTTTTGTGACTGATAAGCCTGCACAAGAAGAGCCAAACTAACAGAATTTTTTTGATTCCTCATTAATTTCAAACTGGATGGTTAAATTAAACCTCAAACAGCTCACAATAGCATTTTCTGCTACACAGCTGCTGGCAAATTAGTTCTGTGCAGGATAGTTTAAATTAATACTCCAAGAAAAGAAGAGGATGACATGTTTAACTCCAGAAGTTCTTGGCTTAGTTGTAGGCTATGTTTTTAACAGAATATTTTCCAAATTCCATAAAGAATTATAGGTATACGTATTTATAAGTAATTTCTGTATGTCCAAAGTATAAGCAGAATTCTTTGTAAGATGGGAAAAAAGCTATGTTTGTATTGCATTTATTATTATAATTTATCTGATTTTATAATGTTTATTTTACTTCCTTGGTCTTTAAGTTGTCACTTGTAATTCATGAACTCAAAATTGCATGTGAAAAGTTTTCAGTTATCTAATGTTACTGTGTACACACCAACTTTTTATCTACAAAATACTGTAGGTGTTAAGTAAAATCATTTTGCCATAATACACAGAATGCTTCACGTGATTTTTCCAATTTAAGCTCATTATCCTGTAGTAGAGTTATGCAAGTAATTAATTTGGTCCTGCTATTGAAACACTTGCGATAAAATATTCTTCTATTAATAAGACTACAATCTATTATCATAGACAATAGGCTGCAACAATACAGCTGATTTGGGTTTGACTTCTTTTATAAACAACGTTCTTAATTAAATATTTTAATATCATTATAGAAAACTGATTCTAAATGAGTCGGCTGCTCAAATTGTGTAAGCTATTGAATTTTTGAAGGTGTGTTTATGATTTTTTATAGTTGTGTTCTTTGCGACCCGTTTATCAAGGGATTAGTTTAAAAAGCATTAAAATTGATAAGATGGCTTAAAAATGGCAATAGAGCATACCCACAATAATCCACATGTGGCTAATCCACACAAAAGTTGGCAGTCTCCCCTCTTCTCAGGTAATACTTAAGAGCAGGTTGCTGTAGCCCTGATTCCTAAGCCATTATTTTTTACAGTGTCTGTTGCATACAGTTAGTGCATTCTGAAATGTTATCATAAGTAACTAACATTCTGCTGCAATTATGAAGTGTGCAAAGTACATTTTGAAGTGCTTTATTCCTCTGACTGCATGGTTTTAACTTACATATTAGTACTATCAAACAAATAACTCTCTGCAGCTGCAGAGGTCCACTTGGCAAACGAAGTGGTACAATCCCATAGGGACAGGACTTCCCAGCAGCATGTAGCCCCTTGTGCCAGTGCTCTCTGTGGCATCACAGTGCACCTGATGGATGTAGTGAGCTGCCATTCACTACAGAGCAAACCGTTAACAGCTCTGCTGATGAACTGGTTCACTTTTTCTTCTAGAGATGTGAAATGCTATTTTTGCCAACAACTGAAATAATTTTTGAGGATCCACATGAAAGGATCTCTCCCCTTTCTGTTCACTTGGTATACCTCTTTAGCACACAGGCATTCATGCTGAGGATTACTTGAAGCCTTAGGGTTTGCACCAAAATATTGATGCCATTCATGTTCCAATCACAGGAGTAGAAATGACTTCCTATAGGACTAAGCTGGGTCTCTGCAGTGGCAGGTAGTGCTTGGAAATGACAACAGTATTTTAACTCAGTCATGCTTGCTTACATTCAGATTCATCAATATGCAACAGTTTTTATTAATGCATTTTATAACCTTTTTGTGAAGTAACACTAATGAACGATTTGTTCCAGTGATGCAACATGCTAGTGGTTTCTGTGGAATAACAATATTAGGAGGTCACTACAGATGGGATTGAGTCAGAAAAATGTCTCTTTGCCTGATCCCATGGAAGGTCCTAGAGGAAGGGAGCAGAGCAAGCATGATCAGAAAGCTATTGCACAATGGCTAATGTAGTTGTACCTGAAGCCCATTGTAAAAGTAATGAAATATGAAATCAGGATCTCTTTCTCCTGTCCTTGAAAAAGAATAATAGATATTCAAAACCATTATTTTTGTAAAGAAACATTCATGGGCTACGATTTCTGCCTCAGGGATTTAATTCCTTCCTTCCTCTTGCTCTAGAGACAGGACTATTCACTGCTACAACCTATTCCAGCTTTTTTCTTATCTCTGTAATAGCTTTGATACATATGTTTTTGGCATTTAGAAAGATGAAAGTGAAGGTCACAGTTTTCTTGAAGTCCGTGTCTCTGGCTTAGCCAAAAATTTACTGACGTTATCATACTACTGTGTCATATTATCACATTGCAATGCTATTGCTGGCAAACGAATCTAAAAGCAGAAGTAGTGAAAGAAGTAAATTGGCTATGCTTTTTCTCCAAGACTATATATGTAAATTTTAAGCAGAGATTTAGCTACTATTCTTGCTTAAAGTCATTTTCAATCAAAGATTAAACAGAAATGAATTATACATTGGAAAGATTTTTTCAGTGGCAAGTAATGTCCTTCTTCAAAAAAACAAACAAAAAAGAAAATGGAAGAAAATGGGTTGACACTGCTATGCAGTGAGGCCTTGCAACACCTAATCTCTGAGCTGCAGGGGTTGAACTTTTACTCCCTTCTATGGGTGGGGGTGGAGGAAGAGAGGAAAAAAGTAAAATTTTAGTCTTAGTTAAAGATTTTCCTGATAAAACTTCACCCGTTATTTTTTTGTTTGAGAGATAAGACCTAAGAGAACAAACTCTGGAAAAGTGGGCTGGGGAAAATAGGAGAGAACATCTGGCCAATGGAAGAAGGAATATTCTCTTCTGCAATTTAATATCACATGTGTAGTTCTACCCAAAGCTACATCTGCTTGAACGTTCATAGATGTCACTTCTACAGGTTTAAACTTCTGCCTTATCAGAAGTTTGAGGGGAAATTGAATGAGAATTTTGGGAGACAGGAAGGTTTCTAAGTCAGTTTCCTGGCCTGACTACGTGTTAAATCATAAGCATCATAGAAGGGATTAGACTGCATAAATGGCTGTGGAGGAGTTTAAGATATCTGCTGCACAAGGCAAAATGCCAAGGTACAATGGGTTTAAGGTGTCTTTAGCTAACCAGCTACCTTAAGGAACCCGAGCTGTGTTTGAAGTTTAAAATGTCATCTGGTTTCCACAGCTTGATCCTTGCCAGACCCCAGTGCTATGACTCAGAATGGTGCGTTGAGTGCTCACTTTGAAATAGGAAATCCAGTTTGGGGGGTGGTGGCGATTTTTTTTTAATGAAGAGGGAGTTAGAGAAATGCTGACAGCTCTATCTTTTAGTATTATTTTAAGATACATTTTCTCAGTGCCACTATGGCTTAAATCTAAGCACCTTATGTTTAGTTAAGCATAAAGAGGTCCTTGCATACTGTAGAATTACTGGTTTTGGAGGGTATTTCACAACATTAAATAAAATTTACTCGTTAGAAGTAAATGGGGTTTTATGGTTCGTTGGTTGGGTTGGGGTTTTTTTCCGCTTTTCTATCTCTTTTCAAAACCATGGACAGCGGTGTGCACGTGCACGTGCCTACGTGTTAGGCCAAGGGAGGAGTATGGAGATGCTAGGTCAGACTCCCAGCTCTTAAAAGGGTTACCTAAACATTCTTGTGTGCAAATATGGATATTCAAGGCAGTGTCCTCTCCCCATTCTTGTGTGCAAATATGGATATTCAAGGCAGCGTCCTCTCCCCTTGTTTTAGTAAAATGTTTTATTTTTTTTTTTTTTTTTCATTTGAAGGTCATTATTTTATATGATATCACTATGGTCATTTTGCATCCAAATTAATAGCTGCATCCTTATTAAGTACTACACAGGAACTAAATTCCTTTATAAACTCCAAATTAAAAATCCTGGTTTTAAAGCATTAGAGTAATATTTATTTGGAGTTCCTGAGTTCCTCCATGTGGGATTTTTTCACAAAGTGTGCTAAGTGGGTTTATAACTCAATAATTCAGTACTATGTTTAAGTAAATCAGATTTCTCTTCTAATTTTTCATGTGATTTTATAATATTTTATTAATATGGCTAAGTATTTTAATGGGCATTGGTTCTGATAAATTAAATATACTATTATGTTTATATACTAGACTTAGTCAACTGCATGACTTCCAAGGCAATTAATGCTATTGTATCTAGCAACATATATACTGCCTTTAATTTTAAATGCTATTATAGCAGAGTAAAGATGGCCTTTTACAATAGCTAGGATGGGAGGATTTAAAAGGCAGTGATATAAATATAGTCCCCTGCTGAGTCCTTGAGGTTATGTGCTATCTTCCATGGCTTAAGCACAGAATATCTCATCTATGTACTAACAGAATGAACAAGAACTTTATATAGCCATAAAATAGCATATAAGTTTGAATTAGCTCTGTCACTTCACGTGCAGTTCTAGTTCACTTGTAGTAGTTCTGAGTATTGTCAAAACCTGTTTCCGGGCAGAGGTGTTTGTTTCAAAATTTTCATTTATTGTACACATATAAAGCAATTACATGAACCTTCTTGCTCTTCCATCCTGAAAATAAGGAGATTTCTTAAAGTGACACATATACATCACCGTGTGCAAAAATTTGCTCACGTTCTGTAGTTCAGTTTTATTTTAGTAGATGGTTATAAATTTTCCAAAATATCCTTTCTGCCCAGATTTCCTTCCTGGGAAACCATTTACCCGAGTTTGTCAATCTTCTCTTCCCCACGTCCACTTTTTAAGTGGCGAACAGAAACTATGAGATCCCACCCTACCATGACTCTCCAGAAGTCTAGCAACACCTGTTGTAATGATGGATCACCAGTGAATCATGTGGCTAGAAGGCAATTCAGAAAAAATAGGAGGTTTTTCTAATTAAAATAAAATGCATAAATAAATAAAAACCAAATTCTGCTTCGTTCTGAAGTGGAGTATTTTCAGGGGTGGGGCTGTATGCGTATGTGTTGAATTTAATACTATGAATATCAGCAGTTTCCATTTTATAATGAAGGAGAATTTGTTTACTTGCACATAATCACCAAATATTAAATGCTCTTTTGAAAAATCCTAGTAAAATTAGAATCTCCTCCTAGATTTTCTTCAGGATATGATGCAAATACTCATTGCAAAACCTGACAAAGAGGCAATGGGATGAACTTCTGTGTCCTGTTGCTTGCAATCAGAGGCAATTATGTTATGCTATTACTTATCAAAGCAGTGTATAAGAAAAAGGCAGATAGAAATGCATGTGGAAACCCTTCTCTTTTCTAGACTAATTGTATCTGTGGCCAGTTTATATCCTTTTCTTCCGTCCTTGTTTCCCTGATAAATTTTTAAAATGCCTTTGTGTCCCCATTCTGGCATTTTTTATATATAGAGGAATCAAGCTCTGAGGTTTCTTGTCTCTTGTTCAACTGTGTGTCCTTCCCAGCACCTGCCCTGGTCAGAACCCATATTTCCTCTTGACATATGAGTAGAGCTGTTCACCATCTTGCAGTTGAGCCTTTGTCAGTGTGTTTTTGAAGGGCTGCCAATCTCTACTAGAATTACTTTTTTTTGACAAATTTTAGCTTTTCCACAGTGAAAATATGTACATGGCTTATCATCATCTTGTGACAGAATATGACCTTTTGCCTTTTCCATCATTTCATACTAATAACCTCCCTGCTGATAGAAGAAACTATGGAACAGTTATGTTTTTACTTACTGAACTGTGATTCTCTAGATCTTTACTATTTCTACATAATGGAAGTAATGGAATGTTTTTATAAAACACCTTTCTGTATATGGATGTAATTGTAGAGACTTATCGAAAATATGCAAGCTATTACTTGCTTAGCAATGTAATTTTGGTCTTTTTCACTGTTTGGTTATGGTAGGTGACTTCTGAAAGCAAATGGACATCATTGTTTTAAGAGCAAGCTGGTGAAAGCAATGAAGTTCATCCATGGACCAAAACCTTATTAGAAATCATGCTAAAGAATTCCACTATCATTTTGTTAAATTTTAACAATGTTTTAATAAAACAAGAATACTGAGTTCACAGATTTGATTAGCCATCAGTGTGGCTTCATCAGTATTGAAGGGAGTTAAAATGCTTAGGAAGTGAGACAGGGACAATATACCTTGATTTGCAGCTTTCTGCCCCAGTAAGTATCTAAGGGTAGATGGCTTGCACAGAATGGTAGGGTTTTTTCCATTATCTTCTTATAGGCTGTTATTGCTAATGTGTATTTCTTAGCCAACACGTACTTTTTGTAAGACTGTAAATTAGGTCCTACAAAATGCTTTGAAAGCTTTACAAATGGTAAAAACCACCACCACCACCAACAACAACAACAAAAAAGCTGAACTAATCTGTTAACTCATTTGCTCTCTTTTTCATTGTCACAAAACAATTCAGGTGAAAAATACTAATGTCCAAGTATGCCTCTTTTAAGGCAACATTCAGCTGCTTTCTTTGACCTTTTAATGTCTGATGGGGAGTATCTGCACTGTTTTCGTCAAACAAGAACAGACTGCAGTCAGTGTTGTCAGCCTGGCTGCCTTATCTGCACAGTAAGAGCCATATTATGAAACATGCAGAGAAGGACGTGGACTGATTTCCAGTGCCTTGTTAATACAAAGAGCTCTTCAGTCAAATGACTTATATTGCCAAATGCAGTATTTAAGCCTTAACATTCTTCATGAAGTGCACAAATCACAAGATGATAAAAGACAGGTGAAAAAAGCTGGAAACCAGCCTGCCTTACACTATTTCTAGAGAATGAGGAAAATATGTACTCAAACAAAAAAAACCAAAACAAAAATAAAAACCCCTCCATTCCATTGCAGTTGATGCAATGGAAGACTTTCCACCGAGTAGTACTAGAATGAAGGAGAACTACAATGGATGGGAAGACTATATGAAAATGACAAGAAAATGACCCTTTTGAACAAATCTTTCTCTGTAGGTTTGATAGAACAAAGAAAATTCATGGAGTGTGTACGTTAAGGCTTCATTTTTCCTTGCACCGTATTTTCAGCCTCCTTGACTCGAACTCAGTAAATAAAGCCAAGAACCATTCAAACAATTGGAAGGTGAACTATGTATGCACCTGTAAGTATAGCCATTTTCTGCAGAGCGAGAAACAACTGTGACAATGCACATGCATTTTAGTCATTGAACAGCAAACATAGAAACTGCTGGTACAGCAACATCAGATCTAGGAGAAAGTTTTAACCAAAGCAAGAACAGAACAGACCTTGAACTTAGAACCTGCTATTTCAACCGTCTGGCCTTGTGTACAACAACTAACAAAATTTAAGCTATCTGTGCCAAGGTTGATGCAAAGTCAACAGCCCTCTCATATCTCATAATGCCTGCAACCTCTGTGAAAGGATAGGTCCATACAAGAACTGCTTATGTTGATAATGCAATTGTTGTAGTGACTAGAGGTACCTTAAAGCAGTGCATTTTTGGAACTCTGATGATGTCCACAGTTTCAGTGATCAGCCTAGTGAAAACTGCGGAAGCTGAGTTAAACTGGGATATTTACTGTGGCTTCATTTCCCTGATGATCGTTAACTGTGTAAACAACAAAGACCAAGACCTCTAAAGGAATTGATATGTAACTTCTACTAAATCTGAGATTCACAAAACTTCAAAATGCTACATTGGCCCTCTCAGGCTGTTGAATGTGAGAACTCCTCCTTGTAGTTTGTCAGCAAGATTTAATTTGGATTTTATTCTTGTTTCATTCCAAGACTTCAGAAGCAGCACCAGCAAGTGCGCACCCAAAGGACAGGTTCCTGCTCTTCTGCAGGATTCTCAGAAGGGCGGAGAAAAATATCAACTCTAGGGGTGCATCCCTATTGCAATCAGTAGATATTATACTGTTGATTCCAGAGAAAACAAGTTCATCCATTAATTTTGACTGGAAGGGCTTGCTCATTTCTTGACAGGTTTTGCCATTATCCAAATAACAGTGTTCTAGCCAAGGACAGAATAAGAAAGCGTAGGACCTAAGGGCTCTTTTGTAAACAGTGTAAAGTGCCTGGCCTGGGTGACTGACAGAGCCTTGCTGACACAAGCACCCACCTGGATCAGTGGAGCAAAGTACGCCAGAAAAGAGTTTTCAGGTGGACCTGATCCAGGCCATCATGAGGCTTCCCTTTTGCTCTGCTCAGAAAATTCCTGCCTCCTAGAGAATTAACGGGAATGTTTATTGGCTGCAGCCTAGAAAATGAGAAAGGAAGGTTTTGCACATTTATTTCATCACTCTGCTGATGATTCTGCTTACATTGATTTGGTCCCTTAACAGGTTAACATGTTGGTATGTGCTTATTTCGAGGCAGACTTTCAGTACACTGTTGAAAGGATGTTTTGTTTTGTAAATTTCATAAAATCAAAAGCAAATGTTTCTGTTATGTAGGATTTAGGGTTAGACTAAGATGTACTTTGAATCTCTTGTTTGAATTTATATATGTATTTCAACAACAAAGACCATTCTGAGCATCAGCCAGAAAGACTAGGTCTTCAAATGTTTGTTTTCATCACCAAACAAAACCATTGCCCAAGATGCATGGGATTTAACTAGAAGCAGATGGAAACAGAAATATCAATTGACAAGGGAATAGTGAAGGTACTGGATGATTGAGCCAAATATTTAGCTCATTCATTGACTTTTCCATGTGTGTACTGGCAAATCACTTCCCAAAAAGTCTGTATGGTTATCTTAATTTTGCATATGGGTAAACAAACAGCAATACAGTACATCAAAGGGCGTACCAAGAATACTTCTTAATCTATTGACTGTTTGGTGTGAGTAAGTAGTTCTTATTTGTAGGAATTTAAAACTCTGTAGTTTGTCCTAAACATACAGTGATGGTGCAGCCCTCTCTAGAAGGGAGTTCATCACGGAAAAGATAAATTTATGACTTGGCAGTTTGCTGTTGTTCTTTTTGTATTTTCTGTGGCTAATCAGAAAGCCACAGTATTCACCAAGGACCTACTTCACAAAGGTTCTCAAGCACACATTTTAGTCGGATGAAACACTTAATCAGATTTTCAATTTCAGAATAGACCCAGCAGTTTTCAGCATCTGGAGAAGTGAAAGCATTCTGCATGGCTGCAGAGCCTGCACAGGGGAAAAAGAGTATGCCAGTTACAGGCAGAAACTGGATTTGTTCATAGCTTCAGCTCACATTACCAGTATTACCTCAATCCTAATATTTTACCGTCTTTTGCTGGATACATCACGAGAAGCGCTTGTAAGCAAGCATCTCTGTACTCTTTCCTTCTCCACCTCTGCAAGGACTGCCAAGGTCATCCAGGTCTTACATGTCTTAATAAACAATAAATCTCTCAATAAAGCTGAGATCCCCCTGGTTTAGGTCACCATTATCCTTGCAGAACTAGAACCAATAGCTTGAAAATATTTTTAAACCTGCCATTTATTGGCAAATAAAGATGAGTTTAGATCAGCTCCTGCCTTACAGGAATATAAACATTGCTACACATACTAATGCTTATCATTGGAACAATAATATTTTTCCTTTTGTATTTTAAATAATTAAATAAACTCATATACAAATTCTACCTAGGTGTCTGTTTAGCTATTTCCAAACTGAAACATTGGAGCTTTCAGTAGCCTATAGGACCATTTCCTGCCCTCAGTCTTGTAGGAGAAGCTCTGCCTCTGCCTTTGGTCATTGAAGTTAAGAAGTGATAGGATGTATGGGATTCAGCAGCACTAGTTGGTGCTGTGCAGGTCTGTACCAGCATTTAAACCAAGAATTCAGCAGCAGTATAAAGAATGTAATTCCATTTTCTGCCTGGAAACAGGAAAACTGGACCTAAATGTAGCTCAAGAAGCTGGCACCTTCTTTGTTCGACTCACATTTCTTTCCAGCTCTTCCGTATAATGCATAACTTACCGCTCCAAAACAGAGCAAATGCTAAAACTTTCAAAGATTGTGTCAGATCCTCTAGAGCTATTTGTATCCTATAAAGCACTGGTATGAAGTACTACTTGCTGTACTCCTTGCAGCCTCCATAGGGCTTTGTGGGAGCGCTCCCCTAGTGATAAATCCAGGACTCAGCCTTTGCTTGGAAAATGCTCTGAACAAAATATATAGATTGGCAGGTAAATAACCCCTCTTTAAAGAAAATCTTAATAAGATGTAGCGTACTGAGCCAAATTCTGTAACAGTCACATGGGAGATCTGGGGTTGCTTTACTGAGGGGAATGGAGTTCCTCTGGTGCCGAATTTTCTGACATCCAAGTAAACTTGGGTATTAATGTTGTTTAAATAAAAATGTGAACGTATTGAGAGGAAGAGACCTTTCTTATTATGGAGCTAGGATTAGGCTCCCTTATCGTTTAGTAGAGCTGAAATCTAGATCCATAAGGCTGTAGGAAATGGATATTCTCATACTCAGTGTGGGAATAGCTCTTCCTCTTAAAAAAGTGTGTGAAAGAGTTCTGAGGCTTTTAAGAGAAAAATGCTGGAGTACCCAGAAAACTACATTAGTGCAAGCAAGAAGTGTCCAGGGACGAATGAAGTGCTTGTTCTTATAAAAGAAATGCAAGCAAGGTCTTGTTCCCTCTCTCCCGTCAGGGAAAGTTATGTCCCAGCTGTGTCCCAACAGCTCACAGGGAGGAATGAGATGTCACAAATTTGTCTGATCAAATGCCGGATCCTGCTTATCCTTGCCATTTGCATTGGGGACAGCACAGCTAATGTAAGCTGATTGCAAAGCACCTCTGGTAAGAGTGATTTGGATAGCCTAATGATCTTATATTTAAATGCAACTTATGTCCGCTACTAATTTTATTCCATTTGAAGCAAAGATATTTATGCAAAATTACTTAGAATTTATTTATCTAACTTGTCAGACATGGCAAATTCCAGATAAAGATGGAAAGGAAATTTTGTCAGTGTCTCTGTGGATCCTTCAAGGAACTGTAGGGAGATCTTGCAGTCTTCCCTACTAACCCTGTTATTCCCCTTCGCTGCTTATCATCTGTGTGGGAGAAGGAGCAGGTCAGTGTTTGCTTCAAATTCTGAGTGATCCACGGGGGACTGCTCTTGTTCTCACTTCAGTGGTTTATAGTCAACTGCAGTGCAAGTGCCCAAGCAAAATTTCTGATATGTTAGTCTAATCTGCTTATTTGTAAAAGCATTCATCATACTAAGTTGTAGGACAGGAGACAACAATGAGAAGTCCCCAGGAATGATGGGCCTCCTGGCCTTGGTCATGTGTAGCTGTACCAGGGATGCTATGAGAAGCAATACACAGCAAGGGGAGGAGCCTCTCTAATCACAGCACCGAAGTGTTGGGCCTCTGTTGAGATTTGGCTTAGCCTTTCTGGGATTTATATAAAAAGTCTTTTAATAATAAATCATTGGCAGGAGGAGCTGCTGTGACATGTTACACAGAAAGAGATTCTGGATGAGGAATACTGTAAAATATATAGAGAGTACTTCACGAGCCACTTGACAGATGTGCTAAATTCAGGTGCAACACAGTAGTCATATGGCAATGCACTACAACAGTGAAGAAAAATATTATGCTGTTCAATAAATATTTAATATAGACCAAATAGCCCCTATCACCTAGTTTTCCCAAGCAGTTTCTTAGCCTCTCCATGTCTCAAATTTTTGTGCAATTTTACAGTGAGCTGTAGCTGCCTTTCAGCCACAGATATTTCAGTGGTAAATAAAGTGATTTTCTTTGGTGGACAGAGAGAACTTCAGGCATTAAAATCAGTAGAATTTTGTTTTTAATGCTTCAGGAGCAGGCCTAGTGGTTTCAGCCCACTTTTTGAAAAATATTTTGCAAAATAAATACACAATCACTACAGTTATTTACATGAGGCTTTGAATAAATTAAATGACTGAATGTTATAATCTTTCCTCCTGCAAGCCATCTGACTGAACAAGGCAAAGGCTTGGTGTTGGGATAAGGGTACCTTATTTTAACTTACACTGTAAAAATATTTGTGTTTTGTGTCATTGAGACTAAACCTGGAGTACCTGTATCTGAATAAGTGGAGGAAAAATGTAAGAATCATCTAATTGTACCCTTCACAAGTGCTTATAATACATTTTCTAGAAATCCAGGCTTACCATGCCCACTTATTCTGAATAATTCTCAGTCATTCAGACAGTGAGCATTATTTGGTGAGAATTAAAATGATAAACATGATGAAGTGAATATTTCTGTGCCCTCTCAATTCATCCTCCAGATAAACTTTCTGAACCACCATTTTTTTTTTGATCCAAGACTTTCTCACACGTATCTTCATTTGTCATGGTGTTTTGTAAGTAAATATCACCTGGCATGAAAAAAGTAAACGGGAAAAATAATACAATCAGCATTACTTAAGAAGATCAGCTCTGGCCTGTTGTAGAACTCAGGCAGAAGATGTCTTTGCTGCAGGGTCTGTTAATTGCCACAGTGCCCATGTCTAATATAGTAGTTATATTTTACCATGCAAACTGATTCATCTTTTTATTTCCTATCATAATCAGTGTTATTTGGTTGGCTTATCTCTAAAACCTTTCTAGTCTTTATTTTTGAATTATAATTGTACATAGTGTTGGAAGTAAAAATTCCAGGGCTGGAAAAGGAAGAATAGTTAAAAATAAAGAAAATGTAAAGAAATAGTTTGCCAAAATGGGGACTTTCCAATTAAGTGAGAAACAGTACATTATCTTATTGAATGGTTTCAATTTAACCACATTTGCTAGACAGACATAAGAATGGCTTTTCTGTGACTCTGAAATAGTAAAGTTTTGGAGATGACGAACACCAAACATATTTCTACAACTAATATTGGATGAATTGGTGAATGCTGTTGCAGAATGTGATGAATGCATTACCATTTTTCCTGTCATTTGATTATGATTATTTTAAGATATGTGTATGGAATCTCATGTTTGAGAATACAATTTCACAATTATAAAACCAAGACTGTAAACCATTTTCATTCTGAAGGATGAAAGCTTGTTTTACAACATAAATTAAATATACTGCTGCTGAAGGTAGCAAATGTGCCCCTATTGACTTGTGCCGAAAAGCTAAGATTACTGCTTGTGACGTTAGCACATGACACTCAATAAAAAATTTTAAGAAATGTGTTGTAAGCTAGCTATAGCCATGTGTTTGGCCCTATTTGATGTACCAGAGGAATATAGGGACCTTACCACTTGACTAAGTTAAAAACAAAATAGTTAGGGTGCAAAGTGGCAACCTCTAAAGAACATTAGCTAAAAAGTTCCATTTAATTTAATTTTGTTATGTCATGAACTTGCCCATTATGATCAGCACAGAAATTTGTCTTTAAGCTGATTCTGAATGCAAGTGAAAAGATTGAAAAAGAAACACATGCTGTGGGGAAAATCCAGCCAATAGCATGGAGCAGTAGTAACAAGTAGTAAGTGGAGCGGAGGTGGCCATGGGAGTAGTGTGGCTGATGGATTTTACAGCAGGTAAAACAGTGCAAGCATGTAAAAGTATAAATAGGCTGGAGGAACCAGTGTATTTTATCCTTTGTCTTAAGGATGAAAAATAATTTTTAAAAGAGAAGACATTTTCAAATATTGAAAGCATTACACTGATACAAGATGTTGTAAAAGTGGAAGAAGTTTCTGGGTTCTTTTCTAACAGAAGCTGAAACATAGAAAATTGTCTTTTGGAGAATGATTTCTTCAGCCTTCTTTATATCACTAAGAAAGCTTCATGCTGAGCATTTAGATTGGAGACAGATCAAAATGCAGATGCTTTATTTGGTTACCTTAATAGCTTAATAGGCTTTATGGATTATTACTCTCGCAAGCCTTTTTGAGCTTATAAAATCCTAATGTATTTGCTCTTAGAAATTATGAGCTCAGTCCCAAAAACTCCTACTTGCATGGGCATCTTGGTGAGTTGCCTGATTTAGTGCCAGTGATCTTTAAGGTCTGCATGATCTCCATCCTGTGCTTGCAAAAAAACTGCAGAAGACAGGGAAGTGCAAGAAATTCCCAAGGGGAAATGATTACTCTATAAAACAATCATGTTCTGCTCCACTCAGTCCCTTCTAAAGGATTTTTGCCCCATTTACGTTCATGCTGTAGCTAACCAAAAAGCAAATGGATTGTTCTGTGGTAGATGTTAGTCACAACCATATTTACTTAAAAACTGCGGGTTTAGGTAACATTGACGATAAAGAAGAGTTCCCACCTAGAGAAGGCACGGCACAGGAGTTACTTCCCCTGTAGGAGTGTCAGGCTACAAAGTCTGCTCAGCTGCATTTGAGTTCAGAAAAACAGCCCCTGACAAGCAAGCATGAATCTATTCAAAGATAAATCTCCCCCTGTTTGCCGTGACTTTCCCAGGGATTAAGTTACACTGCCTCTGCCCCCTGAACTGCCAGGTGCCCATCCCTTTGGGTATCACAAGGTTTTCTAGCTTGCTTTTTGTTTTGCCTTTTGACGTTGATCTTCTCATATTAGACCAAGTCTCCTTCATCATTAAGCTGACATTAAGTCTGCTTATATAGTGGAATCCATGGTCCAAAACTGATGCTGATGGGAGTTTTGCCGTATGACTACATTTCTGGCAGGAGCTACTATAGCTATAGCCCTGAAAACTTCTGTGGAGTTACTTGAAAAGGTGTAATGAGTATTTACTTAAGAAAACTATGCACAGCCCAATGATTCCTCAGTGTCCAGGTCTCTCTAGTTGGTGGGCTCCATTGGTTTTTTTTAAACACTGACAACTGTCTGTCATTTGGATATTTCTATAGGCTTTTCCTCCAGATGTTTCTTGCATTCAGTGATGTAGTTCAGAGAGGAGATAAAGACCAACTATTGCTGTGAGCTTTTCCGGCTCAAGTAGCATAAATGCGTACACTGGGAGCAAACAGATAGGAGTCATAATTGCATCTCTCCATGACACTTACTCAAAACTAAGCCTATTTAATCTGCAGCAGATGAATGCATGCTATCAGTGGTTTTTTGAATAGTTCTGTAGATCTCTTGTGAAGAAGTGAGATTAGCACTGCATAGCGTTTTCCACTTTGGTATTAAAAGTTCTGTCAGATATGTCTGACCACAGCAAAGGTCATATGTAACTTTTAGCTCTGAGGTCATTGACAGACGTTACAGAAAAATTGGCAGTTTTAAATAAAACTGCAAGAGGAAACAGTGCTTATGTTAGTGGTATAGACCTTATGAAAAGGAGAAAAAAAAAAGAGAGAGAGAGAAGGCAAGACTGAATCGGAAAATGTTTAGAATAAAGCAACCTCACAATCAAATGGTCCTTCTTCTGAGAATATCACTGTGAAGACCAGACAGGAACCAGACTAAGAATCCTGAATCAGACCTTTTCTGCATGAGATTCTGAAACCTTGTTCATTAAGTATATGAGATTATTTCTGTTTAACATCCTAAAATTGTAATTATCTTTAAAGGACTTTAAAAAGGCACAGGAAAAGTTCATTTTTGTTCATTTTTTTCATTTGTACATTTTGTTCATTTGCATTGTTCATCTCCTACTACTTAAAGCTGAAGTTTCACTGAGAAGAGTGTAAGAAACAGCAGCTATCAAGAAGCTGATACCTTCTACAATGACTTTTTAAAGGAACTGTTGATCTTGGTGCAGTCATTGCTGAAAATTTTTGCTTATACCTTGGGGAAGATAGATACAAAAATATAGGATATAATTTATAAGAAGAAGGTTTGCTTCTCACTGTATGCTAGACTACCTCTCGCATGTGACCACGCCATTGCTCTCAGCCTTTTAAAGCAGAAATGAAACTTGCTTGCTTTAACTTGTTTGATCGTAGTAAGTGGCTTATGTCAATCTATGTTTACAAGGTTGTCTTCACAACAAAGCAGCAAAAATATCACTTTATAAATGAAACTGAGATTCATCTTCATGATTTATTTTCCTCCTGAAATCAGAAGAATTTATAGTTATTATACACTAGGCATTAGTTTGCATAAGTGGTAATTTATACAAATTTGGAGGAGATAAATGACCTAGCAGATGAAGTGCTTTTTATCATCAGCAAAAACCAACTGGTAGAATTTAGATCTCAGAGACAGATTTCTCTTCAACTAATGAAAGAAGGGAGCAAATTAATTAAGAAAAATTTAATGTATTTTTTCTAAAAATGTCAGGCACACACACATTACAATGAACTCTGAGGTCCTAAATGAGAGAAAAAAAAGTGCAGAGATTATTCTAATTCTTCTTTCTGTTTAGGAGTTCACATTGTGAGCAATAAATGCCTGAAATAATTAAACAAAATAGTGCTTCATTCCCAGTAGGAGGAATTACATGAAAATCGATAATGAAAGATTTGCTGCAAAGGCTTTAAATCACTCCATTTCAATTCAACTGCAAGCAGGGTATTATTATAGGAAATTCATAGTGTAGTGATAACACTGAAGAAATTTGTCTTTCTAGGTAAATTTTATGTAAGCGGAATCAAAATTGCCACATCAGACTTTCACAACACGGTGTGTAACAGAACTTCTTTTTGCAGAACTTTTGATGCAAGTGATTTGGTGTTTTTTATTTGGGACATTGCTACTTATAGTTCTTTGTTGTTCCATTTTATTTGTCTTTAGGTATTTTCCTGGTTTGAGGTAAAACAGAACCACAACAAGTATAAGAGATGCAGTGTCTTTCTATGATTAGCTTTTCCGCAGTACTTTCATTAGAGACATATGAAAGTCCCTTTGTAGGGTTTTCTTTCATGGTCCAGGAAGGCATAGTTAACTTTCTCCACAAATGTTTCACAATCACTGTGATTTTCTTATGAAAAGATGTAGTCATAGATTTCAGGCTTAATTTTCCATCTCAAGTGATTAGACTAGATAATCTGAAAGGTCCCTTCCAGCCTAGGTAATTCTATGATTCTATGATTCTAAGTCATACTTGGAAAGATTTAGCCATTTCAAGATTTAGATTTCTCTGGAAGATTTCTGTCCCATGTTTCCAAGAGCTAAATAAGATAAATTCAGCACCTTCCCCAAACAAAATCAATGGTTAGAGTTCAATCTGCTGCTGGGTCCGTGGCTGCTTCTTGGGCAGAAAAGCAGGGCTTTCTAAGACAGAACTTTCAGGTTGTCAGTTTGTGTGCTTATTTAATAAGAGAACAGATAAGAAAAAAGCACCCCTGCTTCTGTGGGTAGAACAATTCCTCCGTGGTCACAATAAAATCTGTACTTTCTGTGTTTTGGCAGCATTTTTGTCTTTTTTAGTTTACTATCTCTTCACTTGTTTTTTTCCAACATAACTTGTCATTCTCTATGGTCCAAACCAAAGGATGGGCCTTTTCTGTATTAACACAATTGTAAATAAGGCTTGTAGAGTTGTGCTAACAAACTTACTTCTGTCAGAAATGAATATGTTTACCTCTTCCACAGGACAGATAGGAGTCGGAGAGCAGTTTTTCCAAAGGCTGTGCAAATATTTTGACTCTGTGCTGACTTTTAGGTCCAAAGTCTTTGGTGAAACAACAGGTCTGTACCCAATGCAAATCTGTACTTTGCTTTTCTCTGGCTGTGCGCAGGAGATTGCTAGGCAATGGCAATGTTGCAGTAGATTCTGTTAGTACACCAAAATCAGCCACCACCTGGGTCAGTTCTGCAGTCTTTGTTTCACAGATGGCACTAGTAATCCGGCAGACAGGAGCAGCTCTTGTTTATTCCCAACCTGAACGAGCTTTCAGCTAGAAATGAGACATGAAAGGGTTTGCATCCTGTTATAGTTCCTGCTTTGCCATCCTTTAATGAGCTCAGTGAGTAGTTTATAATGTTGTCCTTACTTGCCTGTGACTCTGAATGTGGTGGAGGCCAGGAGTGAAAGCAGTGAGGGGTGCGCAGGGTGGCTGAGCTGCAGCGTGACTGCTCCGGTGTTGTATAAAGCTGCTCTGGGTGCTGCTCATGAGCATGGCCAGGCAGGCCTTTAGCTGGGAGAACCAGTGGCACAACTCACCATAATTTGTCATAGCATTAAGAAAGCAACTTTAAACATGTATTCTTTTTTTTTTTTTTTTTTCAAATGGCTATTGCTGTGAGAGCCGACTAACAAACATAGGTGGGACACAGTTACAGAAATGCTTTTTCCAAAAATATTCTGGCAATTGATATTGCTGGAGCGGTTGAACTTTCCAGATCCCCAGCCTGGTCTGATCCTACTTGTCAGGGTAAGCAACTGGATCTAGAGCTCCCAGACTTCTCAGCTCTGGTCGTTGCGTGGCAGGGACATATGACTACACCAAGGTCTCAAAATTTCTGCATGTGGCTATGTGCTGGGTGAGTCTCCAGGATGAACTGGCTAAATTCTGACAACCCACAGGGTGGAGGAAGGGCCTGACTGTGGCTGAAAAAAAGCCCTTGTCATGCAATGTCTGGGAGAAGGTGTGAAACAGGAGCACCTCCTACAGATGAACTTGGATAAAACCACAGGCAGTACCATGCGGAGAGAGAGACTTTTTATTTAGTGGCGTATGATCGCTGGTGCTTTAGTGATTCTTATAGCTGCAAACGCCGTAGGATTGGCTAGCCAGTAAACGTGGAAAACATTTGTGTTGCAAAACGCATCTTTTATTTTCACTGCGTTTTTCTTTATATGTAACAAATTATGACTGACACCTTGCTCCAATGTGCTGTGAAATAAACATCACATCTCTTCCTGCATGCTTGACCAGATTCTGCTCTCAATTCATTTAGCCTTATGTTAATCCCATGGAATTAATTCACAGTGGTGTGAAATCAGACTTTGAGCCAGTTTATTTTCTGTTCTTTTGATCTGTTGGAGGTTTTCCATACCAGTGTTTCCTGTACGTGTTTTTACTCAAACTTCTTAATTTTTGTTGTGTAATTGCCAGAGTTTGGAAATGAAACACAAGTTAACAGGAGTTGGACAGTACCAATACTAATGATTCTTTCACATTCAATAAGCATAGTTTTGAAAAAAAAAAGAGAAAAAAATACTTTAATGTAAAAACCACTCTTCGGATATTTCCATAGACATCCACAGCAGGAATACTATTTATGAAGCATATAAAAAATGTGTATGCACAGAGTTATCTACAATAAAATTGACAGTAAAACAAACATGAGGCAGACAGAGTAAGAGAGTTTTAATCTGTGTTTCTTCTCATTCTGGCCACACAGTGTTTTACAAATGGAAGGATGATATTTCAAGAATCAAATATATTTCTTTTCTCTGACTCCGTTGGACAGCATTGTAAGCATAAAAGCTGGTTAACATAAATGACCATATATAGAACACAATATAATAAAAAGTGACTTAAATTCATAATGTTCCGATTGGAGCCTCACAAACTCCCACATGAGAGAACCGTGTTTACTGACAATTTGGCTTGATAGACACTGCAATTTCTTGAAGTTCAAGTGAATATTGTGAAGAAGATTATGGGTGCATTATTTACAGAAGTTTTTACGTGCTTGTAGAATGGTTGCAGAGTCATGTCGAATCAGAAATGTGTGGATCCATAGCAATGCAAATTTTCTATAGAACCAAAATGTAGTTTATGGAGTACTTCCAGGCAGCTTATGACTACAAAGTGCATAATGATTTCTGGCTTACCTTACCTTACAGTTTTCTTTATATGACTAATTTAGTTTTATTAAAGGTTTATAGCAGGGAACTAGGTTGTTCCCTTTTGGAACAATCAGATTTTTGTAGATCCAGCAGTATGCACATTACCTGAAAACAGGGATTTACGTTGGGATGTCTTTAGAGCCAAAACATGCCAACCTAGAATGCAGACACAGGAACTGGAGTTTGGCTATTAAATAATCAGCAAGTATTTATACTGAGGCTCAGAAAGTATTCTTGTTTTTTTTAATGGAATGCACACCCACTATATTTCCTTATGACAGCCCAGCGTTGCTATGCAAGTCCAAGTATCTCCTCTGTCATGGTGACTTTCACTTAATGCAGGCATCCATCTCAGATAAAGGGGTGTGCCAGTCCCTGCAACAGAGGTGTTCATGGTGGACTGGGTTTCCACGGGCATTGTGTGATGTGCCTGCCAAAGGCAGGAGCAAAGGAGGAAGAAAGGCAGCAGCATGATGAAAGAAGCACAGGTTCTGGGAGAAAAGTCATGAGAGGAAAAGACAGAGGCAGACTGAGCATCTGGGGAGCAACTGTTGGCTAAAAGGAGGCTTACAGCTGGGGGTACTGGCATGGTTTCCTGCTTGTGACTCCTGCAGTGCTTACAGAAACCAGACTTTAAGTTTTTTTTTGTAGTGGAATGGGGTTACATAAAAGATTGATGGAGTTTCTGTGAGTTTCTAATTGGAAGACCTTGCAGGTTGTGATCTTGCCTGGTGTCCAAAATAAGGTGTCTCAGCAAAAGTCTCCGAGAAATCCCATTATTTGCAAGAAAGCTCACTTGGCAGCGTGGAGGTAAAGAAATGCTTTTGTTCGAGGCTGTAAATGGGAAAAAGAGGTGGAAAGCAGGTATCAGCCTGAGCTAGGGCCACTAGCGAAAATTAAGGTATTTTCTTTTAGCAATACTTGGTTTTGCCTCAGACTTAATGTCTAGTTTCCCATTTTAAAACTGAGAAAGTTTAACATAATGCAGTTAGTGGGTGCATAAAAAAATAAAACCAACATATTTTCATGGGTTTTGCTTTTACAATGTTAAAGATTCAATATAACATCCTATTGGATGTAAAAAGTACAAGTGTTTTTTATGTTTTGATTGCATTGCTTGTCATATAATCTTGTAAAACCATAGTCTCAGACCTGTTAGAGTCCAAAAATTAAAAAAAAACTTTGATGTTTGCTAGCTAACAAAACATTTCAGAACATACATTTTGATCTTTTACCTATAGCTATTGGAGATGCTGCTCTTAGATAAGCTCTGCTTTGTAGCTTATTGCAGTGAACATGTATGTTGTTCTCAGTAGAAGATGCAAAACCCAAAAAGCACAGTAAATTGCTGAAGAGAAGGCAGTCATATCCAGTAACCTGCCCGAGAAGCAATCAGCCCTCTTCATCACAACAAAGTTCTTCACAAACGGCATCTTTATTCCTAGTTTACAGATGGGGAAATGGAGGAATGGAAGCCAACTGCTGGATTTTGCCTATTAGGCTAGTGTAAAACTGACACCCAGAGTCCTGCAGCCTAGAGCTGGTGGTGTTCTCCCAGTAAATGAGGACTTTATGTTTTGAAGCACAGTTATTTGAAATATTTTTACCTTAAGCATCATCCTAACTGTTTTGGTGATGCTTTCCTTTCTCCTTGCTCCCACTTTTTTAAAATGAGTGAGGCAGACCACTTTAAATATTATTGTTGTTTCATGGAAAAGGTAGCACCACAGGATAGATACACCATGCCAAGGCTTTCCCTTTGTCTCATTTAAGGGCCAGCTTTCTACCTTCTTATTCTCGGTCCCCTTCTAACACTGTGCAAAACATGAACTGTTAGCAAAGCTCAGCTAGCTTTCTCAATAACATTCGTTGTTTTATAAGCCCCTCTCACATTTGATTACATTCTTCTTTGCAGTCACTATCCTGAGAGCTAGATCTGGTGTGAGTTTCTGCCACCTGACAATACAGTCAGCAGAGATCCTGGTGAAAAAAGGTCACCTGAAGGGTAAAGGCAGTTGTGAAATAAGACAGAGGAGTGAGCAGAGCTTGGTGGAAAGTGGATGTGAGCAGGGCAGCTGAGGATGCACTGATTCAGCATTTCCTCCCTACAGGCGGTGCACACTTGGTTCTTTACAGCTGGTGCTGCCCACGTCCTTCAGGACCTCCAGGGCGCTGGAGGTGGAAAGACAGTGAAATTGCAGCCTTTTTGCCCTTGTGATGAATCCTCTGCAGGGCACAGCCAACTTACTGCAATGAGATTTATTCGATAATTGCAAATCGGCATAGCATCAGCAAGCACAAAGATTTGTCGAACGCTTTCCTCTCTGGGAGTTATTATGACTACTTTTTAAGGCAAACTCTAAAACCTCCATAATCTGTAGCAGATCCTTTGTGGTTTTAGGTAAGAAGAAGTCCTAGGAAATGTTTTTTTTTCTGGCTTCTTGCTAAGCCTTTCATGTTTGATTGAGTTGCAAGAAATGAAGAGCAGGCATCTCCTGGCTGTATTGTCTATGGTGTAGTTGGAGTTCAGCTGAAAATGTTCCCAGCCCCCTGCCCAGAATTTGCAGCTTGTTTCATGGGTGATTTTAATTCAGACATGTTTTAGATTTTTGAGAACTTAATCTTGTAACACCCACTAATGCTTTCCCATGTAATATCGTTGATGAAGTAGCAGCATATTAAACACTTTAAATCCAGGTATTTTAAAGCTAGCCACATAAATCCATACCGAAGTACTTAAACTGTCACTTGTGAACAAATGTTTTGTGTGGATGAGCATCTAATGATGGCTATATGTAACTAGCTTCAGGTTTTGGTTTGTTTTGGTTTTTTAAAAGATTCTTTTGTCCTGCTGAAAGTTGCATAAATGTACAGAACTGTGGTCCTGATTTGTATAATTTAAAAAGTAGCAAAAGGTGACTTCATTGACAAGTCTTGAAATGAGGATAAGAGGGCAACGTAAAGCTGCATAATTACTTCTGACACTAAGGTGATTAAAAACTCATCAAGTCCTTAAGCTTGAGCTATTACATTGCCATCCTAAGCCAAAGATACCTGACTTTAAGCAAGTTCAGAGAAGGTAAGAGACATGGGGCAGACTCTGACTTTCTTACACACGTTGAGTAACTAAATATCATATGATTGGTCCTACAGGCTGACTGGAAGAGCCCTATTTCATATAATGGTATGCATAAAAATCTGGAATTAAATCAGTTGACCTAACATTAGCATGGGATTTAGCAACTGATACCTTAAACCATCCATTTTTCACTGCACGAATCAGCCAAGGTGCATCTCTTCTGAACATTTATGAGGATTCACTGTGTGTATGCACATTGGGTAATTGCATGAGCAGACCAGCATAAAAGAGGCAACTGATCCGAATGAACAAAGCCATTTTGCTTTACCCAGGGCTACAACTTTTACACTAGGTGCATGTAAACAAGCAGTTGTAAATGGAGCCAGGTATCACCATTTGATGGTCCAGCTCAATGTCTTTGAAAGTTCAATCTTAGTTTAATAAATTGTTTGTTTTGATGAGTAAAACAAGCCTAATTTTGGATATTGTTCTTGTGAAACATATTTATTTTATTCAACAATACAGAAGTCTGCTTCCTTAGGTAGAATTTCCTGGTTTACTTTACTTTTAGGAAAAAGAAAGCTGAAAGGAAGGAAAAAGGCAGGCAATGTGAAAGGTAATTTTAGTTTATTTTTTTTACAGTGTGCTTACTAAAGCTTTTCCCTCCTCTGTTTTAAGTAAGATCCAAGGTTCTGTACTCAGTTCACCGTCTGGATTCAGGTAGTGATCTATTAAGCAGTAGTATGTAAGTTAAAATCCTTACCATCAGTTTACTATAGCTTAAATATGGAAATATTGCCCTACAGCCATTTTCTACATAACTAAGCCAGAGAGTGGGGTAGTGAGCTGTGTCCCCTGCAGTTAGTAAGCTGTACTGGCCCCATTGCAGCACCTGTCAGAACTTCTGTATACTCTGGTGGTGATGGTCAACTTTTAATTCCATGGATATCTAGAGGAATTTTAGTTCAAGTATATTGAGATCACTAGGACTTGCACTCTTCAGCTTCCTGCTGACCATATAAAGCTTACCCATGGAGTAGGCAGGGGTTACAACATGGGGTTGTTTTTGGGTATTCACAGAAAGGAGGTCTAAGGGAGTCAAATTTGGTAAAATCCAAAGATGTGTGTATTCAGAGAACTATATAAAATAATACCTTAGTTCATTTTTTTTTTCGTTCCTTCATTGCACTCATTAGGCTTACATCTGAAATTTGTCTGAGTTTGTTATTTGGATTTTAGTTATGCATTAACCTAATTTGTCATATAATTTCAACTAAATGCAGAACAGTTTTATTCCAACTACATTACTAGCACTCCTTAGGATACTTCTTAGAAATTATCTAGACACTCTTCAGTTAACTAGATTGACTTCAGGGGCTATCTTTGAAATGCAGTTTTCCTGCAGTTCAGCCTAACAAAAAAATCCGCAGACCTTAAGCATAAGTGTCTTGCAAAGATTAGAGAGCCCTGTGCACCTAGAAAACTATCGCCTGTAATTTACTTCAGGACTGACAAGCAGTGACTCACTGATAGGTATAAAATTGCCTGGTCCAGATGTGGCTTTTGAAAACAGGCATAAAAGAGGGTAGCAGAAGCCCTTCACTGTAAAATCTTGAGACAATTTAGCAAAATCCTATCTGGGCTCATACTCTGCAATAACTGGAGACATCATATTGCATTCAGCACCACGATGCCAGCCACAAAACATCATGAACTTTCATTATTCCCATAAAAGCTGATTAACAAAAAAAAAAAGGCTTTTTAGTTATTGCATTTGGAAAAGATTTAGTAAGCAGGAAAAAGATGTGAGCCTACACTGTAGAAAGGGCATTGAAATCCAGTTATGTTTTCACTTGCTGTTGTTTGACAGCCTGCTTTTCTCATGTTAGGGGAAGGGGTTGGGCAGTCCAGTTTGCTAATTGTTTCAGGCTATTGAACCTGTAAGATGGAAACTTCTACCAGAACAGCAACTCCTAGAGCTGCAGGCAGTCAGCTCTCTGACCAATCTGATAGCCTTCTATGTGTTACAACTGGATGGCTGGATGAGGGGAGAGCAGCAGATGTCACCTACCTTGACTTCAGCAAGCTTTTGACACTGTCTCCCATAACATCCTCATTAGAAAATTAAGGAAGTGTGGGCTAGACGAGGGGGCAGTGAGGTGGATTGAGAACTGGCTGTGTGACAGAACTCAGAGGACTGTAATTAATGGAGCAGGGTCAAGTTGGAGGCCTGTAACCAGTGGTGTCCCCCGGGAGTCAATACTTGGTCTGGTCTTGTTCAACATACTCATCAGTGACCTGGACGAGGGGACAGTGTATCCTCAGCAAGTTCGCTGATGATACCAAACTGGGAGGGCTGGCCGACACTCCAGAGGATTGTGCCGCCATCCAGTGTGACCTGGACAGGCTGGAGAGCTGGGCAGAGAACCTAATGAGGTTCAACAAGGGCAAGTGTAGGGTCCTGCACCTGGGGAGGAAGAATGCCAGACACCAATGTAGGTTAGGGGTGGGCCTGCTGGAAAGCAGTTCTGAGGAGAAGGATCTGGGGGTCCAGGTAGATAGTAAACTCTCCATGAGCCAGCAATGTGCCCTTGTCGCCAAGAGGGCCAATGGGATCCTGGGCTGCATAGGGAAGAGTGTGGCCAGTAGGTCGAGGGAGGTCATTCTCCCCCTCTACTCTGCACTGGGTGAGGCCACAACTGGAATACTGCATCCAGTTCTGGGCTCCCCAGTTCAAGAGGGACAGGGAACTACTGGAGAGAGTCCAGCATAGGGCACCAAAGATGATTAAGGGATTGGAGCATCTCCCATATGAGGAAAGGCTCAAAGAGCTGGGGCTTTTTAGCCTGGAGAAGAGAAGGCTGAGGGGAGACCTTATTAATGCTTACAAGTATCTAAAGGGTGGGTTGAAGGGTGATGGAGCCGGACTCTTTTCAGTGGTTTCCAGCAATAGGACGAGGGGCAACAGGCAGAAGCTGGAACATAGGAAGTTCCATTCAAATATGAGGAAGAACTTCTTTACGGTGAGGGTGACAGAGCACTGGAACAGGCTGCCCAGGGAGGTCGTGGAGTCCCCTTCTCTGGAGATTTTCAAGACCTGCCTGGATGCAGTCCTGAGTAATGTGCTCTGGGCAATACTGCTTTAGCAGGGGAGTTGAACTAGATGATCTCTAAAGGTCCCTTCCAACTCTGACAATTCCATGTTTCCGTGATTCTGGTTTTGGAATACACAGTCTAATAGATGATTCAAGTTACTAGCCATCTTTTATTAATAAGGATATTCTGTATTAAATACCTAAAGCTTTTTATAGATTCCACTCTGCATTTGACTGTCATGGTGCCCTTTATTTTAAAGGAAAGCATGAGGAAGTTCACCATGTAGTTAGTGAGGCATCATCTCTTACATGAATTACTTCAGGAGCCGTTTCTCAAGAACACACATTCCCAAACAAGGCAAGGAACATGTCAGGCTTAATCACCAGTGGACTTACGTCACTAAGAAAAAGAGATGTGTGAAAAGGATACCATAGACTGTTTCTTCATCGCGAGGAGACTTTTTTTTTTTTTTTTAATTCTTTCTGAAATAAAATCTTTTAAGACTTTTAGCACAGGTGAAGCAAACTTGAATATGTGATCACTGATACAGGCAGGAGTATGGACAAACTCCTACACACTGCCATGGCATACAGGAGAACCCAATAATATTTTGGTGAATTCTCTAAAAAAATTAGTGAACTGTCTTATGATGAATCTTTTTATAATTTTGATAAAAACATAATAAGGGTTTGTGCCCTAGATACTTTTGAATAAAAGAGTATACGAGAATGCATTGTTTTCATTTTGCAGAGCTATAATAAAATCATGATTTTAAATAAATTATAACATGTAATTGCAAAAGATAATTTTTTTACTACTAATTCCTTCAGAAATTGATGTAATACATGGTTGATAGGGAATTTCTGTAACTTTCTGATCCTGAGTGAACTAATATGCAATGGTTGCCCTGATTTAAGAGCAAATTTACCTTTACAGAAAATATGTCTTTTCTTTAAAGAAATCACTGTTGAGTTTATCAAAAATATAGTATTTACTCCCAGTGCAAAGAAACACAACCACTTTAACCTTGGACCAGGTTTTAAGTGTTGTCATAAATTAAAAGGTTGTATAAAATATCTGAATACTAGATGTTTCTACGAGGAAAATAATGATACTTTATAGTACTTTGCCATGCAGTGCGTGATACCCAAATTACATAACAATGAACATGTAAATGCAAAACTCACTGTAAACAATAGGAAAATAGTTTAATTTGCCATCCTAATAGGGACAAAATGCCATCAAATACATGATATAAACAGCAACACCACAACTGAATATTTCACTGCCATAGTTTAAAACACTTTTAAGGTGTTATTATTGTTAATCCATGGTATAATCCAGGCATTATAAGTATTTAGTATCACAAAAATGTCAAACCATTGTTTACATTCCTGTTTTTAAAACTGAGGAGGCATTTCTGCCTTAAAATTCTATTTATATTCAAGTCTTGAACATTTCTTCTAGGTTGTAACTTGACTGGCAAGTTAAGCTCAAAAACAATTGCGTTACTAATCATGTGTGGAAAAAACAATTTAAAAAATCTGTTTCACAGTGTTATGTCCCATTCTGTACTGACAAAGAATTAAATTATTTCAGATGTGCTTTTCACTTTTCTTTTATTTCCTTAATGTGTATGCAAAATGTATTTCATTATTCTTTCTCTTTATAACATAATTATCCTCTACAAATTAAATTATATGGTAAAAAAATTACCATCTAGTTGTTTTTATACATTCATGCAGCTTCATCCCATTCCCTTTCAAGTAAACAACAGTGTTCCCTTCAACATGATTTTTTTTTGTTAAGGAATGCCCTCATATTAAGCCTAGAGCGTGCTCGGTATTTTTGTGGCATGCTGAATTATCTCAGCTCCTCTTGGCCATAAGTGAGGTTCTTCAGCCCTTTGTCAGGTAAAACATGAAACATTACTCAGATTTATTAATTATATATTCTCATGTCTTTCAATATTAAAATGAAGAAACAATTTCCTATCTTCAAAAGTTCAAAGTCCCAAATAATATTTTTTTAAACTTTTTTAATGTTCCAGTTCTGAACTCTAATCCACATCTCACAAACTTTACTTCTGTAACTGTCCTAAATCCTGAAAAACAAGAACTTTTCCTGGCTTGCCCTTTTTTCATTGTTGCAAATTTTGGTGCAAGACAAATTTTCCCTCCAACATAGGTCCTTCAAAGTATGCACAAATAAATCATGGATTTGCAAGTATGTGTGTGGATTTGTATCTGAAAGAGCATGTGTATATATATTACATATATATAAATATATATATACACATTATGCAAACACTTTCTAAGTTGCATCCACTGTTTTAATGAACACAATTTTTTCTCTGCATGCTCCATCTGACACTTCTTTTTGTTCTTTTTCCCATTCATGCAGTCACCTAATGCTGGCGACAAGGATGACCAAACACTGACGGTAGGCAGCAATTAGTATGTGTCTGAGTTATTTTTCAGGAGGGTGGTGAGATAAGCCTTATTTTGGTTTGACAGACATCAGCATTTTTCTAAATTACTGGGATTTGTTTCCCCCTACTATGCTACTACAGAATTTAAATAATTTATTTCCAAAGATAAAGTGGTGAATTCATTTCCTTGTTCAGTTTCTATCTTATTTAGTATTTGTATGACACCAAGATTAATCCATGTACCATGTATTATTGCAAAATACTATTTTCTTTAGGGTTGTTTTTTCCCTGTAATTGGATTTCAGGGTCTTATTAGTCAGCAGTCTGTTGGCTCTGATTATCCTTTTTTTTTCGAAACAAGCAGACAGGCGTCCACAAAGAATTCTTACTCTAAGGGATATATTAAATGCATTGATTATTGTACTAGACAATGGCATGGGGAAAAGAACCTCAGTGTATGTTTTAAATTTCTTCAAAAGTGTGCAAAAGATGCTTGTATTTCAGCTCCATTGCTGTGTCTGCACTGCCTTACCTCACTCACAATCTGGTTTTGCAATTAGTATTTAATGTATTGAACCAAAGTGAGGAGTATGTTTCACTCTGATTGAGCTTTAGGATTTTGCCATTAAAAAAAGGTACTCTCTGCCCTTTTTCTCCATAAATTTGATAATACACATATTTGCAAGATAACCAGTCAATAAAAACTAGAACTTACTTCAGGGATTGAACCACAAAGCTCTACAAAGGAACAAATAATTAATTCTTCCTGATGGAAGTATGAGGTTTTTATTTTCTTAACATTTTAAGAGTTTTCACAGAGAAGGATTCTTTCATTCCTGCTCTTTTTTCTGAGCCCTGGGAGACCAGTGACTAATCTGGTGATCCATCCCCTCCACAGAAAGTGTCTATACAGGTGGCAATGTTTAATAAAGTGTATCATTTAATATAATCTGCTATAAGTGATGATTGAAAATGTTTCACTGTGTAGTGAGATGTGAGATTAATTCATAGTGTTTCATACCTGTTTTGACACAAACAATAAAAAACACCCCTAAATTCTTTCCCTTATTTTTCCACCTAGACTAAGCCACGGCTCCAGCGGGGAGGAAGCTCTGCATCTCTCCACAACAGTCTAATGAGGAACAGCATCTTCCAACTCATGATTCACACACTTGACCCTCTTGCTGAAGGTATTCCTATTAATTTTTTTCATTTTCTGTTGCAAAAGCAAACAAGTACTTTCCTTTTCTCTTATCCCCATGAAACTGTTTATTTGCATTTCTCTTGCTTTCATCAGTCTTTTCTAAATGTGTCTGAATTTTCTGAGAGGGTTTTGCACTCTTGTGGCATGGCATACATACTCCCACTGCAACTTCCAACTTAGGAAATACGTTCATTGCAGTGCTAACTGGAACTGATCATTTGGTTGATGCGCATCATAACTACTGCTTTGCTTCACCTCTGGCTTCAGCCGCAGTTTAAAAGTTATGAAAAATCTATTCTCTTCTATGTTTGTAGAGTTTTTTGTTTTTCTTTCATGGTTTTGATTTTAGTACATCAGAAAAAAAAAGTCAAAATGGTGTGTAATTTTTCATATGGAATGTAGAAAAGAATGAGACTCTGCTGGTTTGACTTCAGGTGGTTTAACACTGACATTAGAAAAAATGCAACATCCCTCTGTGTTACATGCATGTTAACAGTTTGCTTGCTTTATCCAAGTGTGGTGTATTTTTTTTTGAGAAGTTAGCAGGAAGACCATGGTTGCTTTGGTCTGAGAAGTTGGGACAAAAACCATATTTACTTTGCAATTGTGGGGTGATTTGAATTTCAGCTTCTGGTGGACTTCAGAAAAAATTCAAGGCCAGGTTTTTATTTGGTGAATGTGTTTCTGTAGGGCTCTTCTTGCTGTAGTAATAAATGTCTTGAAAAATATAATTTGTGAAGGAATTGTGAGGGACTAAAGAGACCTAAAATATTACTAACAGTGAGACCTTCCAAACTTCACTGATTAAAAAAGTAGCGCTTCCTTGCATTTAATTTCCTTTATGTTTGTCATTGAAAGATTGTATACAGCTTTTAAAATTGTTCTGTGTCTTGGACAAGGCAAATCTACTTTTTCATTTCCCTCTTCAAAAGCTGAAGTTGGCACTCATTTTGTTAACATAAGGGCAATTTTAATCCTTGCAATGTCCACACTGTTATTTCTGCTCTGATTATGATTCACATTGCTTCTCTCTTTGGTTAATGCTGCAGTATTCACTGCCAAAGTCTGTTGCCTGTTAAAGTGGAGTTATCAACAGACTGTGCCCAATCTATGCCCATTCAATGCCCAAAAAGGACATAGGAACTTTATTGCAGTTATATGTTTGCTTTCCTTTATTTGCATTACTACAGCAGTTGAACAGACTCTCACTGCCACACCCAGTAAGCTTTTTTCTCTGCTAGAAGACGAAATTTCCAATCTCAATTTTTCATTTTTAAATGAAAAATTCTAATTTTTCATTATAATCCTTTGCACTCCTCTTTTCCCTTAAAGCAAAACTCCTGGGCTGCAGATGCATCTGTGGTGTCTCAAATAGTGCTAACATAAACAAAAATAACAATCATCTTAAGCACTAGTCTTCATCAAGTATGTTTTAAAAATAAGAGAGAACAGAAGCAGATTGGGAAGAGCTCATTAGCAGGGGCAAAACATTTATGACAGATTGAAGACCACAGGAAAGCTAGAAATGTTGACTGGAGTACTGAAGTTCAATTTGAATTTAACGAAGATTCAGAAATAAGATCAGCTCTCAGGTACTTTTCCATTGCTGAAGCTTATTTCACTTGTTTACTAGACAAAGCTTGTGCAGCATTCAGACCTTCTCCCCTGTAGCAAGCCTGCACCACGTAGTGTGATCCAGAGGCTTCCCCACATGATAGTGTAGGAAAAAAGTGTTTTGAAATCTGAAATCTCTCTTGGGAGGCACAAAAGCCCAACACTAAAGAGCTTGCTGTTCTTTATTATGTCAGTAAAACACTTGAGATCAATGTGGATTGATAGAGATGGTTGCAATGGATAAATCTTATTTATATTACTCCAGTAAAATTTCCTTCAGGCTTTCTTTGCTCACAATACTTTACTGTTTGTTTACTCTCCAAACTCTTTATATTTGTCCTGGAATTAATATTCTTCCAAAAATGTAATATAAAGGTCTTGTGGCCTTTAAATAAGCGCAAGGCAACAACCACCTGTACATTTCATTAGAACGGATACACTGAGTTAGAATTTGCAAAGGGAAACAAAATCTACCTACCTTTACAGTAAATACTGTATTTTAATGCACAACTTTCATGAGGAAATGGCCAAGAAGACAATGGAAAATAGCCTATGTATGTGCAGACATCTAAGTTCGTGTTAATATCAAAGGAACTAGTATTTCAAATTTCCACTGACTTCACAAAATTCAAATTTTAATTAATGAGAGCACAAAAGCACCAATATAGGATTCCAATTCAATAAATATTTTTTGCATTTGGAACTCTGGTTTTGTTTTTTTACAAATAGTCCCAGATGTCTAGGAGAAGTGTGAAAAAAGTCCACCCACTTTTCTGTCACATGTTATGGTCATTAACCTTTTCTGAAGCACCACCTCATTTGTAGGCAGACTTACTTTCAGGATCTTTTGCACTGCAGGCAGTTTGGAAGGCAGACACAGGGCCTTCCAATACTACGCAGAAGTATTGGATATCTCCACTGAACACTCATATTGTTTCCAGAGATTTTGAGATTTTAAGTGTTCACATTCATTATTCTGTACTTGGATAATTCTGCAAACCTCCATAAAAGAAAAGTTATTGTAGTTTGATATAAATACTGTGGCCAAGGTAGGTAATACTAGATAACAAATTTGGATGGCATTGCACTTGGATCTTACATTCAATTAAAAAATATGTGTGATAACGGATATGGGTACCTGCTGTATTGATTATCTATTCGGCTCTGTATGAATTTTACCTACAAAACTCTCACCATGTTTTGTGTTTTAATCTTCCTGTGTATAATGAATATCGAACAATCAACTGGTGTATGATACTTATTTTAATAGACCTTTGCCATGCTAGATAACTAATTTTTTAACCTGATAGCATTTCATTGTGAAGAATTAAAAGAAACGGCAGTATTTATCAGAAGTGTCTCAGAAGTGCAGTCCTTTGCTATATAAACACATCATTTGGGGGGATGTAGAAATGTAAAGGATTACCTGGTGCCTCCTCTGGCCCCCATGGCTTTCTCCTCTTCACATGCTCTTTCCTACTACAAAAACAAAAACAAAAACAAAAACAAAACCCCAGACATAATAAAGAAGTAAACGAGTGATTCGTGTTAGTTTTTGAGTTTTGTGGAAGCAAAAGAAATTAGCTCTGTTGCACTCATGTAATGAAAGATGATGGATCTGGTACACGACCTGTGAGGTCAAAGGATTTCTTTCAAATCATTTAATGCGAGTATGGATCAGACTCAAAGGAATAGCAGAAAGAGGTTCTGAGCGTTTTTCTGTCCCATTTTATTCAGCTTAGATCCCCTCAGTATTTCTGCCAGATGATGACTTAGATCAGTAAGTCAACAACATTGCATCATTGGCCGTATTTGTTGGATATGCAGCAAAAGAGTATATGAGAACATTACAAAGCACCATTTTCAAAGGAAAAAAAGTGAGAAAGGTGTGAATCAGAGCTGACACATACACAGGTACTCTGGCACCCCCTGCACTTGGGCATACTCCTTCCGTCTTCCTCCCATTTCTTCTTTCCCCGTTTTGATACTGTTTACTTCCTTTGCATTTCCTCATACTGCATCTCACTCATCTGCACCCACCTTCTTTCAGCCTCTTCCTGTACGATGGCTTCCTCAGCGCTTGCTCTCCTTCTAGCCTGCTGGGTCCATCAGTCAAAGCACTTCCCAAGCAGATGCCAGCAGCACTGCAGCTGGCACAGCTGAGGGAACTGTTTTCAGTCCCTGGAAAAGCACTCATAAAGTCTGGGAACTCCATGCTTGACTCTTCACAACTTCCAGATCAAATATTGCATCAAAAGTAAAATTTCTAGTTGTTAGAAAACAGTCTAGCTGCTGGGACATCCAGCTTTTCTTTATCTTTACATCAGTAATAAAGTTCACTGCTACTTTCTCTTGAATAATTGCAGAGGAAATGCGGGCATGAAAAGGAACACTGCTTTATCATTTTGACTCGTGTGGGCTTTGAAAGGCTAACAGAAAACAAGTCCTGTCTAAGTCCTCATGATAGCATAAGCAGCATAGAATGTATAAACAGGCTGTGTGACGATTAAAGGTCAGCTTGACCTACACAGTGTTATTCTTACATTAACATGCAATGTATTTATAGAAAACCAGCTCATCATATTTACTCCTGAATAATTCATTTGTGAAGTCAGAACCAACCTCTACTTTAATTGAGAGCCTCTTAAAAATGCACTTGATTGTAAGGAGGAAAATAAGAAATGAGAGAGAAATGACCTCCAGAAGTTTTTACTTTCCACAAAATGTAGGTAAAGAAAGTGATCCTGATATAAGACTACACACTTGGGAACCTGTCCATTTTTTGCTTCCTCACAAATGTGGTTTTACCATGGCTTGTGCCTGTCTTGTGAAAGCCAGCTGGTGAACTCCCTGGGATCAGTGGGCTTGCAAAGCGTTCAGCCCACCTCCGACAGATGAGTAACATCTGAGGTCAATGGGAGCTGCTGGACATTTGGCACTTTGCATTCAGGCAGCTGTGCAGCCGTGCTGTGGATTTAACAGTCTAAGCCAAGGAAGGCTTCTCCTCTTCAAAATCTTGGTCTTGGCATAAAGCTTCTAAGACAAGAGGTCAGCCACTCTAAGAGGTGAATATGTAGGGTATTCATTAATGGGATGTGAACTTTACATTACAGTTGAAACCTCATTGTTCATTAAAAATAAAAATATCTGTATGACATTAGTTTTTTGTTTGCTTTTATCTTGTTACAGAAATAATGACCTTGGTAGAGATCATTTCCTGAGGATTAAGATTAATGACTGCCTGTGCATCAGGCTATCATCAACTCCCAGCCAGTCATTAATCCCCAGGAAATCCTGTGCTGTATTTGCTTCTGCTTAAGTGCTGGTCTGGCAATCCTTTATTCACCAGCTAGCGAGCTGGACTGTTCATAACAGTATTACCCAGATGAATAAGGATGGCATCATCAGACCTGCTGTGTTGGTCAGGCCCCAATCCAAAACCCATTCGACTCAAACATAAATCATGGCAATTGTTGATCATTTGTGGCTTTTTTTCTTCAGAGTCCTGTACCTCAGATAGCTTTGTCCTAGTTTTGAAACACACATGCTTGGGTTATGAAAGTGTAGGATTTACAAAGATCTTCTTACATCTTTTAATAGAAGAATGCTGTTATTTTGCAGTGGGAGGAGAGGAAGGAAAAGCATGGAAAGTATTTTGTATGAAGATGTTTGCCATGAATAATAAGCCTACCTTCTCCCTACAAGCCACAGGTTACTTTAAAGAGCAATTCCTTCAGGACTGTAGAGGGAGGTTTTCCTCTCTGGAGGCTCCTATGGGGGTATTCTGTTGAAAAGGGAAGATTCCAGTGCTGAAGTGAGAATTCAGAGCACCAGCGCAGCCTGAGGCTACCTTGCTTTTCTTGTACAGCTTTGGCAGGGTACAGGAAGAATGAGATCTTTTCCTTATCATGCCACCCTTTTTCTGTCTGCTGATAAGGTGCCACAGGCCAACAAAACATCTTCCACAAGGAAGGATTTAGCTAGATGCTGACTCCCTTGCTCCCCTCCGACAAGGATATAACTCATATGCAAATGGCATCCTCTGCATGAAAATGAGTGTGATCTAAATCTCTGTCATGGCTCAGTCCCCAGTGAGAAGTAGGTATCTTTTGGCAATTCTGTCCTGTTCCTGTCTCTAGTCCTGTTTCCAAAGTGGAAAACTACAGGATGTACTTCTGCAGAAAAGTTGTTGTTTATCTTCTTTGCTTTACTTTTTTTTAAAAAACATAAATATGGTTCATGTTATTGGTGAGAGAAGTAATCTTCTGATACATAAAGCAGAACTGACAATTCTGTCATTTCTTTCACTGAATGCAGAAAAATATGGTACTGTCACTGTCTGCTTTGACAAAGAAAAAATAGAAACCTGCATTCATGCTTCTCAGGAAAATAAAGAATTATGTGTTCCTCAAAGTTTTTGACATAGTAGTGAATTATTTATAATTACTCACTAGATCCTGTCGTGTTCCTAGATACTGATCTTAAGAACTTCCCAGCTGTTCTGTTCATCTCAAACTATTTTGCTTAATTTGCTCCTGCTACTTGTGTTCTTTTCTGAGATGTCATGAAAAATGTCAGCTTACTCCCAAGACAGCTGAAAAAGTTTGGGTAACCTTCAGCTGTCTGGTCCCTCAGCAGGCTCCCAGCTTTGGTCTTGTTTTGAAAGACCCTTGTTCTCTTGTTCTTCCCTAGGCCTAGGTAAGCTGCGCCATCATGTCTGTGCTCACTCCCATTGGCAACCTTTTGTGGCTGAAGAAGTAAATCTTACTTCTCTTTACCTTGGAGAAGTAAGAGGCGGCAGCTCAGCTTACACCGACTTGTGGGTAGCGCTCAGCTCCTGCATTGCTGAAGTAACCTGAGCACTTCCCACTTTCCTCAGTTCCAGTGCGTGGATGCTGCAGGACTTCAGTGCACTTCCTAGCACCAGACCAGAGATGAAAGAAATAATTCTTCTGTGACTTACAAGCAGAACAGCATTTTATCTGACATGAGGAAATATGCAAATCTAGACAAAATTAATAAAAATAATTATATATATTATTAACTGTCTCTGCTCTAGGTCCTTCATCATTCTTGAGTGTCCTTTAGGCATATTTGTGGGCTTGCAAAGGATCCTTCTTCTTGCACACTTTTTCTTACCCAGCTTGTAACAGTTCTTGCTTCATCTTCTGGCCCCCCAGGGGAAAAAGGGTCCTCTGAGAAGGGTGCTCAGAACATTTTGGCTTTCTCCTCTGCTGAAGGCTGAAATGTTTGCAAGGGACTTCTACCAGAGAAGATGGGGGCTCCCTGCCAGGCTCACATAAAAATTAAGAGCTGTTAGTTATAATCTAATGTCTTCCCTTTATCTCCATCCCATGGTATCTCAGTCTGATATGAAGACAGGAAACCAATGTAAAGGGCAATTTGTCTTGCCTTCAAAATGGAGTGTCATGTCTTACAAAGGGAAATACTCATACCCTCCTTATGCAGCTAGCTTTCACAGAGATTTTTTGTTTTCATGTAGGTTGGAAGGAACCTCTTGAATTACAGATATCAGCTAGTCCAGCCCCGGTTTAAGCAGGATCAGCTAGAGCAGGTTGCCCAGCGTGGTGTCCAGTCATGTTTTGAATATCTCCACAAATGGAGACTCCACAATGTTTCTGGGAAACATTCAAGTGTTTGACAATCATCACAGTAAAAGGCGTTTTCTTGTGTCTGGATAGAATTTTCTGGGTCTTATTTTGTGCCTGTTGACTCTCCCTTTGTCAATGGGCACTTCTAAGAGTCCCATTCCCTCTTCTTCATTACCTACCATCAGGTATTTATACATGTGGATAAGATCTCCCTGACCATTCTCCCAGCTCTCTCAGCCTCTCCTCAGATAAGAGATGCTCCAGTTTGATGAACTTTGTGGCCCAGTGCTGGACTTGGGCTGCTACGTCCATGACTATCCTACTATCCTGTACTGACAAGCCCAGGACTGGACCCAGCACCCACATATGTCTCCTCAGCACTGGGTGGAGGAAAAGTATCACCTGTCTCAACCTGCTGGGAACGCTTTGCTTAATGGAGCCAAGGATGCTGTTGGCCACCTCTGCTGCAAGGGCACGTTGCTAGCTCAGCTTTCGGTGGAACCATTCTCTGCACAGTCTTTAGCAAGAAGAAACCCTTTTCCTGGGAAAGATTTTAAACAACTACGTGAGATTAGTGAAAAGATGAGGCACATCACTCTCCAATGAGGCCTTCTTTCCCCTTTCTTTACCTTTCAACTATGGTAGAGACCACATAAATTGTGTTCCTAATTTAGGTACCTGATATGACATGGTTAATGTAGATGAGATGAGTAATTATACAGATTTCTCCAACATCAAACTGAATTTGGAAACTGTAGGTAGAACTCCCCACACTGCCAGAGTGAGCAACAGCGTAGACAGAGTGGAACCGTGGATTATGGCCAGATAAAGGCAGATCTATTTAGGTAGAAAAGGCATTTTAGATAGCCCTGTTAATATCTGTCAGAAAGCTGGGAGAGAGAGAAATTTAATAGCTGTTTCCCCCAGTATTATTTAAGATTTTAAAGCCAAAAATGAATTGCAGTTGAATTTAGAAGTTTCTGTGTAGCACACGTAAGATATAAACTGTAACAGCTGCGGAAACTGAGCTGTCTACAAAGATGTGTCCTTTTGGCAAAGAGAAAATGATATCTTAGGCTAATGAAGAGAATTCTATTATGAAGTTTTGGTTCAGCCGATATATCTAAATGTCGATCACAAACGTATATCTACAACCAAAGAAGCAGAGTTTTGAAGTCTGAATTATTTTACTGAGTGGGTTCATTTAGCATAAATTCAGGGACCGCTTAATTCTTGCAATATTTTGGTGATGTTGGTCTTGCTTTCTCTAAAGACAGTGGCTGCACTACCATGACTGTAGGGTGAGCGGGCTTGTCACTTTTATCCTGTCCACAGAAAGTGTCTATAGTTAGTGACATGTATCAGAAATTGGGTGTGTTTTTGTCTCTCAGAATGGGCAGTTCAATGGCAAAATGTAGCTCTTTGTTGTGAGGCTCTCAAACTCAGTAAATGTCAGGTCTGCTTAACTTCATATGGTCCCAAAATGCAGAGAGAAGGCAGCGCTCATTGCTAGTTTCACTGACAGAATTTCTAGCTACTTAAAAATTGAAGAACACATCTCCCTTTAAAATCAGTATTGCTCTTTGTAGGTAGCAAATTTTAAACAATGGAAGTTTTCTGATGCCTTTTTTGAATTTATTTTTGAAAGTCTGAAATTTAATCCTTGTGTTTGTTTTGTGGTAAAATGTTAGTTTTTGCAACAATTTATTTCAGCATGTCATATTTTATTCTTTTAACCAGAATCTACTCAAGCAGCTCACTGCAGGCAAAATTCTTGTCTCTCATTCATCTCCATGATATTTCCCAGTTTGCTCTGTTCTTCAGACAGCATATTCTTCTTGGGATTCCCTACAGAGTGTGCAACGAAGACATGAAAATTTGAATACAAGCGTGATCCCAGAGCAGAGTACAGCTGTCCTGACTATGCATTTCCACGCTTAATGGCTTTACTTTCATTTTAAGTCTCTTCCTAACTCTGAATTTCCTTGTTAAAAATATTAACAAAGAACATGAATAATGTATAAACATGTACACATCAGGGAATAGTAGTAGCTATGAAGGACTTTCTATTGAAGCTGAAAGTGGAAGATTTCCTTTAGTACAGTTTGCACATGACAGATGACTTCATCCTCCACAGGTTGGTTGGATTTTATGACTGGATAGTGAAAGAAACATATGCTGCCCTTGCATTACTCTGCTTGGACATGCTGAAAACCAGATCAGCTGGAATTTACTGCGGTTGGAGTTGCATGTGTCCAGTACCCCACAAATTTCACTTTGTGAAATCTTAACCCCATCAGAATCAGTGCTAAAGCTCCCAATATTGTCAGTAGGACAAGGTTGTCACTTCTACATCTTGGAATTCCCATTTTTGCGAATATTTGAAAATTCCTCAAAGGTAAATACTCCCTTCCAAGTCAGCAGGAATTCTGTTTGATCCAGACAGGGTCAATTCTGTTACGTATCGGCTGTCTTTTGGTGTTGGTACGTTCTAAAGAATGTATGGCACCTGCCTTCAAGAGTTTGGTGGCAGATGGCACAATGATAACTTATGAGTGAAAGAAGATGGAAAAGGAAGCAAAGCCCTCAGGAACAAGCAACCTCATGCTTTTCTTAAATTAAAACAAAATTTAAAAATCACCTAAAAATATGAAAAGCAGGGTCTGACATGTAATAGTCATTTAAATTACTTCTCTTTTTTATGTGTGTTAATAGCATGCCATTGATCTCCTCCTTAAAAATATTTGCTTTTTAACCTGTATCAGTTAAAAGCCTGTGGATCCTCTGACAAATTTCCTTTTGTCACCACAAGAGTACTTGCTAGACAGTATGGGCTGTAAGAACAGTGGGTTTTCAGTCTTCATTTTAAATCTTGCAGTAAGTGTGAAGTAATAGGAAGATCTTGCTTTTGAGTGCTGTGACTACCTTGAGCTGCCCAGAACTCTACTGATATGATTGTATAAATTTTTAATTATATTTCTATTCACACTCCAATTTGTTAAAATTGCAATAAACTCCTAATAACAAAATAATGTCAAAATGTAGGCTACAACGTTTAATTATAACTTGCATGGTTTGGATTATCTGGATACAGTAGGAGAAAGTCTTTTGCTTTTTAAAATGCCATTTGTTTTCTCTCCTCTGCATTCTGCAGTGCTAATACATACAAACTCCCACAGCAGGCCCAGTCTGTCCCTGGTGGGATATAAGTATTCTATGAGAAAGTTAAGAATTTTATGGAGTCATAACTGGTGGGAGTCAAAATTAAGATGAGATTTACTGAAAGAATATTATTTCAAAAGAATTCTTCCTTGTTAAAATTCACAACGCCTGATATCCTTGAGTTGGTGGGATTTTTTGTGTTTTGCCTCAAATAATCTATGTACAAAGCCCTTGTCTTTTATTAAAGATCTGCTAGGGGTTAGGATGCTCATTTTACACCTGTAATGTTAATCTCCACTAGCTCTTTCACAAGTTTTTAGCACTGAGAGTTCTTTGTTCCTAATCTAACACCATTGATGAAACCAAATCAATCTTTGATTCCAGTTTAGATTTAATAACCACTACAATTTGTCTAGCAAGCCTTTTGAAGTGGCCTCCTTTTTTTGTTTATGGAGGAGTCTTGATCGTCTAATTGAATTTTCTCAAGACCATGACAGCAAGAAGAAATGACTGTAAAGAGTAGGGAAAGCCAACCTAGTCCTCCTTGATGTTATAATATGAATTTCTCTAAGTCCTTTGGCCTAACTCCTCAGGCTTTTTTTAAAAAGTGTAAATAAAAAAAAAAGGAGATCCTGTTAAGCATGCTGGCAACAGGAAGTGCAAATGAGAGGTCTTATCAGAAAGATGTAAAGAAGAAGAGTGGATTACCAAATTAATGTCTTTGACTGTCAGGAACTTGCTGACTTTCAGAATTATGTGTGCAACCACTTGCACAAAAATTCTCTTCTGTGTCCAATATGTGGTTAAGCTTCAAGTTCACAATCTTTTTAATAATTAATTGCTTGCTTTTAAGTTGCAGTTCTTGGCTGCATGCTCATTCTTAATTTCATTATCCATTTTGAACCCTTACTCTCTCTTTTCACTTTTCCCTTATGTCTTACATATTCAACCTTTTGGTAGGTTGAATTTATGGGTATGAAAACTCAGGAAAAATATATGCTCTCCATCTGCTTGTTCCAGAATGCCTCACAATTTCTTTTAAGCCAAGCTCCCACTGATGCTGATAAAGTATTATGCCTTGACACCTTCATAACTGTGGAAGTCAAACACAAGGAAGGTCAAGTAAATGCAGCTGTGGAATTGCACTAAAAATTCAGGGATTGCCTTCAGAGATTTCTTTGTAGCAGTTTTGTTTTGAATAAAGGATATGTCAACTTTGAAGCTGTTTAAATACCTTGGAGAAATGTGACATGAATTTTCATACAAATATATTTTTATGCAAACAGAAAATGTTATGCTTTTCGAAGAAACCCACAATACATTGCTTTGTTTTCAGAGTTCACATTTTTCATTAAGGCATACACACCTTTACCAATGCAAGTTGCTATCTGTAAAATAGCTGCATATCTTATGAGTGTTTAGAGAAACTTCGAGCCAGTCTCATTTCAGACATAACTAGGGACAACTGCAGACTGTATCTGAGATCTTCACAGCAGGAGAGCAAAGAGAAATACTGTCTATGCTTTCCTTCTATGGCAGACTCCTTCTGTGGGGCACTACACTTAAAAGGCAGAAATGACTATTTCGCCACAGATCGTATCTACAATCCTGAGTGAGCGAACACTGATAGAAAACTGAGTACTTAGGTATTTCATTTCATAGAATCATAGAACAGTTTGGGTTGGAAAGCACCTTTAAAGGCCATGTAGTCCAACCACGCTGCAATAAGCAGGGACATCTTCAATTAGATCAGGTTGCTGAGAGTCCCATCCAACCAGATCTTGAGTATTTCCAGGTATGGGGCATCTACCACCTCTCCGGGCAACCCGTTACAGTGTTTTACCACCCTCACCATAAAAATTTTCTGTCTTACATCTAGTTTAAATCTACCCTCTTTTAGTTTAAAATCATTATCCCGTGTCCTGTTGTAACAGATCCTACTAAAAAGCTTGTTCCCATCTTTCTTAGAAGCCCCCTCTAAGTATTGAAAGGCCCCAATAAGGTCTCTCTGGAGGCTTCTCTTCTCCAGGCTGAACCACCTAACTCTTTCAGCCTTTCTACATAGGAGATGTGTTACATTTCTCTGATCATTTTTGTGGCCCTCCTCTGGGCCTGCTCCAACAGGTCCATGTCTTTCCTGTGCTGAGGGCCCCAGAGCTGGACACAGTACTCCAGGTACTCCACTGTACTCCTGTGTTGTACTCCACTCCCACAAGAGTGGAATAGAAGGGCAGAATCACCTCCCTCGACCAGCTGACCATGCTTCTTTTGATGCAGCCCAAGGTATAGTTGGCTTTCCGGGCTAAGAGTGCACACTGTCAGCTCATGTCCAGCTTTTCATCCACCAACACCTCCAAGTCCTTTCAGCAGAGCTCCTCTCAATCCCTTTATCCCCCAGTCTTTACTGAAACCCGTCGTGCCTTGACCCATGTGCAGGACCTTGGACTTGGCCTTGTTGAACCTTAAGGTTCACATGGGCCCACTTCTCAAGCTTGTCCAGGTCCCTCTGGATGGCATCCCATCCCTCAGGCCTGCTGACTGCACCACTCAACTTGGTGTCATCTGCAAACTTGCTGAGGGTGCACTCGATTCCACTGTCTGTCATTGATGAGGTTGTTAAATAGTACTGGTCCCAGTACAGAGCCCTGAGGGACACCACTTGTCACCAATCTCCATCTGGACATTGAGCCATTGACCACTACCCTCTGGATGTGACCATCCAACCAATTCCTCATCCACCGAACAGTCCACCCCTCAAACCCACCTCTCTCCAATTTAGAGAGAAGGATGTTGTGGGGGGCCGTGTCAAAGGCCTTACAAAAGCCCAGATAGGTGACATCCATAGCTCTTCCCTTGTCCACTGATGTCGTCACTCCATCGTAGAAGGACACTAGGTTGGTCAGGCAGAACTTGCCCTTGCTGGCTGTGCCAAATGTAATTGAAATTACAAATAATCTAGCACTGTTGACTAAAACCATTATTCTTTCTGTTTACTTTGATATGGCGTGGCACCTACATACACAGTAGAGAACAGTAGGTAATAAGGCAAATGTTGTTGTAATACTTCAAGAATGTCAGACAGGATTACCAGGAACCCTCTGTTCTCTTCTGGTGTAAAAATATGCAGAAGGGAACAAATTAATTCAATGACTCTGTCACTGTCGAGGATCAGCTGTTAAGCTGCATCCCTGCATCCTCTTTGTTTCATGCGACCAGCAGGGATGCAGGTACTGGCTGTCAGCCAGTCTGTCTGCTATGACCTCCCTGTGGGAACTGCATAGCATGTTCATGAAACTGGAATTATCAAATTTTAATAATGATGGGTTTCGGGGTATTTTTTCAAGTACCCTTTATCACAGTATTTCAGATTTCCAATTCCATTTAAAATCGGTTTATTTTAAAATCCGAGAACTTTTTCCAATGACTTTTTTTTTTAAAAAAGTACTTAAATTCAGTTTGAGTTTACTTAGAGTCATATTGAACAGAATGTTATTGTAACAGGAAAATTCAAAAATAACTGCCAAAGAGCAGGTTTAGTCCGAATTTTAAAGCAGAAGCCAGCGCAATATATTTAAGGCAAACTGTATAGAGGCTGACCTTTCATGTTGCTGAGCACCACTGACCTAAGTAATCTTGAAATCCACAAAATAATTCATGTGAATACGTGCAGCTGACGTTTTCTGGCATCATCATTGTGCATCGCAGTCAGTGGGCTGACGATTGTATAAAATGTTCCGCTCTGGGTATAGGACTATAAAAGCTTTGAGGAACATAATCTGGCTAGCAAGATTAGAGCTTTCCTGGAAATAATTTTGCTAACTGCAAGAATTAACCTAGTTAAATCCTTGGCGTGTTGAATTGCTGAAGTGCCCAGAACATTATTGTCATAAGCATCGTGCACTCTCATGCATCTCCTTGTTTCTTTACTCTTTGGGTCTGTAAGGTCAGAGTCTCCTTTTTTCTTTCCTGCTTGTCTTGTATCTCTCACTTCAGATGGGAAGCAAACAGATCTAAACTGGATTGCCAGTATGTCAACTGCCCTGCCTTCCTACTGTCGCTTTTATTTCTTCTGGAGATTTGGCATAATTCACCATTGTTGTTGGCTTCCTCTGAAAACTGTTCTGCTTCATCCACTAAGTCAGAGGCCTCATGCTATCATTTTGTTAATTTTTAAGTTTGTTGCTATGGTACAACCTTCTTCTTCTTCTCAGCTTTGTCCTTCTGCACCTCCATTCCTACTCTTTTTTGTCCATGAGTTTATACAGCCCCTCTCTGTCAGTGTTGTCTCCAGCATGTACTTCCATTTCTCTGATTACTCTTGGAGTCCTTTTGGCATCTGTTTTCCGTTACCGTCCTCATCGTCCAGTAGATGCCTCACCCCAGATTCTCGCAAAGTGGACCCCAGGCACATCAAGGCAGAGATTGGTGAGAATAAGTTTAAGCAAAGGTCTTGGCTGTAGAGCCTGGAGATTCTGAGCCTCAATTAAACAGCACACGTGGTCCCAAATGCTGTATTGCAGGGAAGTCCATATTGAAGTTATTGGGAGCCCTTCCCAGGAGGGGAATTAGATCTTTAGGACTAAAATCAAGATGTTAGAACAATAGCTTCTTTTACATAAAAGCAGACACAAAGATTACGTTGCAACACTAAGAACATTTTTACAAAACAGTATATGCATTGTGTATCTTTATAAAACAATTTATTAAATTCTGTCTTTAAATACTGTCTTTCCTTTAACAGAGACTTAGAGTAAAGTCATATTCTGCTGGGCACACTTGTGTTCAAGTAAGACACTGCATTGTATGAGCAAGAGTATGTCAATATTTGTAACTGGTTTTGATAAAGTATGTCTATGAAAAAATAATTACAATCCAATCATAATTATTTTTAAAATTTAACACTGACATTACCCTGTATTTTGTAGTTACAAGGCATAAAGCTTTCTCTGCCTCTGCAAATGGTGTAAAAAATGTTCATTTGGCAGATTCGAGTATCTGCAAATAGAATTTAAAAAAAACATCTTTGAAAGTATCAGATTTGAATATCATCACAGTATTTTAGAGTTAAAAACTAATAGCCAGACCTCTATTGAAATTCACCTGTGTGGAAAAATGTTGAAAGATCATGAGATGCATCAGCTAAAACCAGAATAATTGGACAGTATTTGTGCATTTAATTGCTTAAGCTGTTTCATAAACATGAAGAGAGACTCTTTGCAAAAAACCCCAGTGCTATCAAACTGCTAAGTATCCACTTTTTAATGATTACACTTGATCAAAGGTTGGATGCTCAGATGCTCAGTTGTAAAACTTTACATAAAAATAATGAGTGAAAACATCCACAAATTCCTCAGAGAAATAATTTACAAATTCCTCTTTGTGCTTAATTCGTCTGTGTCTATATTAATAATTATATTTATATATATAAATTGTATTTATATTTAAATTACATTTTATATTGTATTTTTGCATATTATATATTTTTATATATATTTACATCTATGCCAAACTTTAAGAAAAAAATTACTTCAAGAAATGAAGTGTAAAGCAGCACTGGGAGGAAAAAAGGTAATTTCATACAAGATTGTATCACACAGAAGAATAATAGTAGCCCTAAAGATCTGGAGATCTCTGTATTCCATTCTTTTCTCTGCCCTGCTTGAATATAGTAATGCAATGTATTCAGATCTATTTAATTAATTTATGTTTCATACAGCTGATGAAGTGAGTAAACACTTTTTTTCTGATTTCATGAGTGACAAGAGAGTGGTTAAATTAAGTAACCTCTCTAAAGCAAGTCAGCATCAGCACTGGTGTCAAAATGATGCTTGAGGGACAGCATTATGAACAGTTTCTTAGATTACAAGCTTTGAGATTTTTTGTTTAATTTGTATGTGTAAGTATTTGAATGCCTGACCTGGGGAATGTTAAAAGACTTTAGTTTCCAAAGCTCCTGTTGACTAGGTTTTGTCAAGGTTTATTATGTTTTCCCAAATGTAGAGGCACCGAACTGGCAATTGCCTTGAAAAGGCTGAATTTTAGGTTTCAGTGCTTACTCCTACATCTCACTTGAGCAAGTTGCTTATCTAAAGCCAGTGACTTTTGAAATATCAGGAGGGGGAAGGCACTGCCATTTCTGTAATCCGTTTTTCACTGTCCTGCAGAATTTTTTGCGTAATCACTGTTTGAGTTTATGAAGCACATGCAAATGTCTGCTGGTTCCTTATCTTTGTGTCTTTTACTGTGATGTTGTAGAGCTTGGATCATATGGAAACCTAAAATATTATGACACAATGACTGAAGAAGGTAAGAAATATTTTAGAATTGTTTGTATCAGCTTTTTTTGAAGCCCTTTAAGCGCCTTTTATGTGTTTACTTTTTCCTTCATTTTTCTTAGTCCTATTTTTAGTTTCTCCATTTTTGAGTAACTCCTTTTTTGCATGTCTATATTGACGGCGTGATCAGTTATGGCTCTTTTTTGAGGTTTTTGTTTTCAGCATTTCAGTTTTGCTATTTCTAATATGAAAATACAGTGGAATGCTTTTATTAAAGAACATACATGCAAAACTACACTTGCAAATTATATGGCATAGTATAACATAGACTATAGATCCTTATTTTATGCCATGTTTTACAATGCATTCAAGAAGATGAATTATCTTATGGGTGTTCAAATCACTCAGTTTGAGAACAATTAGTAAGTGACTTCAGTTTACTGTATTATTCAAAACCAATGAATAAACTTTAGAAACTAGGCAGGACTATTCCTGGAGTGCTAAGTGTGTGCTTAATTGCAATACGAAAATTATGCAATTTAAAATCCTGATTCTAGCAGTACAAGAAGGAAGTAATTAGAGCCCAAATCAGGGCTCAATGAAATCTTGGGAAATTTTTCTGCTGATTCAAAAGTGTTGCAGGAAAGCAGTTAGCTGTGTACTAAATTTCCAGCATGTGCTTTCAGTCCTAGTGCGGTCAGAATTTCTGTAATTTGGAAGTTTCTCTGAACTGAGACCTGATTGTCTGTAGGATCAAGGCCTCTTGTCCAGTTCTCTGATTATAATGCCAGACAGATGGTTTCATTGATGTTTGGTTTAGTAATTCGTGGCGTGTTTGAGAACAGAGATGAACTTGAGGCCTGTAGAACAGTTATCAGCCTATTCCTACTTATTTTTGATGCTGGAAATATAAGACAAATAGCTTAATTCTCTGTTTTCAAAAACACAGTTATTTTCTAATTTAGATTAGCCTTGAAGTTAAAAAGGTTTTAAGAAAACCTTCATTGTATGACTTACTCACGGTCATTTCTCCGGGGCGCAGGAGGTGGGGGTTGAGGAGGAAAAGCGGTAACTTCTGACAATTTCCCATTTTCTGTATCTGCTGTTGATACTCAAATACAATGGTACTATTGTGGGGCTGGCTATACAGGAGGGTTCCTTCCACCTTTGTACCTGATGATGGAAGATGCTGGTTTCTTCTGTTGCTGGCGTGAGCTCATGGGACAGGACAGTTTTGCCACACCACCCTCCATTGCCCAGACTCACAGGGGTGGCACCAATATAAGAAAAGATGTCTGAAAAGAGATTTTACCAGGCAAACAGTGCTGTCTGTGTTGTTTAAATACACCTCTGAAGCACCTGAAATGAGTCATTAACCCAGGCCATGCAGATACAGCTACCAGAGCTAAAATTTTTGCAGTATGTCTCATCCCAGTCTTCATGACAATCGAGATGCAAAAGGCATTTCTCGTTGTAGCCTGGAGTTGGCTATATTAAGGTTTTTCTTTTTTGTGCTGAAGTATTAAGCCTACCACTTCAAAAATAGTCACTACATTAGTAGCCTTCTGATAATCATACCCTATTGACAGTTAAATGTGGCTATTTGTGGGAATATACCCATGCAAGTATGATACATACAATATATGTATATATTAATACTGTGCCTGTGCTGAAGTAATGCTCTTAATATTCAGTGTCATCTCAGAAAGCACTCCTCATGAGTAAATAATCCAGGACTATACTGTAGCAACAGCAAAAATCCAGCAGCAACAATAAGAAAGGAAGCTCCACATCTCCAGGAGTATTAACACTGACAGGAGTCTATGATACAGTTTACCTTCTCAAATACAACTGTCATCATCGTTTTCACATGTCTTTCACTAAGCAAGTAATGAATAGTGTATTCCAGAAGCTGTATTTAGATCAAAGTGTGTTATATTTTGAACTTTCCGTTTGGATTTTCACTTGGCACCACACTTATTTGCATTATCTGTTTTCCTGTTTCTCTTCTTTTTTTGACTGAGCTTTTTATACATTTTGTACAGAAATTTAGTCACAGGAATACGTAAACCCAGTTACAAATTCATGGATTTTTTCTAATATAGTACATCCTTATGTCCAGGCCCTCAAACCCTGAGTGGGAAAGGCAGCAAATCTTTCAGTCCTGCAGTGAAGCAGGGGCACCCATATTCTTGGTGCTGCATGAGAGCAATCAGAGTCAAAAAGTTAGGTCATAATACACAATCAGATATAGCCTAATGGCCAGACGGTCAGTGTGGTCCTGGTCTTAGAAACTGATCTCCATTGTTTTGTTTGCTCCTATTTGGTCTGAAAGTGAATTTAAATTCATTGCAGATTAATCAGGCCCAACTGGAAGAGAAAATATACCCTACCAGATGGGAAGAGAACCTCACAGTAACCTTGTGCTGTCAAGTAACCTCCACCAACAGCCTATAACATGACAAAACTGCATGTATTTTCATTTGATGCTTCTGTGGGATTTTAAAGTTAAAAGAGAAAGCACGTGAGGTGGATTTCTGGAATTGATCAGTTGTGACCCACTAGTTGCGTTCCACAGCTGGCCACGAGCAGGACTCAGTACAGTTCGGGTACAGTTCAGATTGCTCAACAGCCAGAGAGTTGACGTCTTCAGATTCATGAAAGTTTGGCTATGGCTGCATAGATGTAATAATTTGCATTTGATCAGAGACCGAAAACTAGACAAATGGTAGAGTCTTGAATTTTTTAAACAAGTTAATTTCTGAAGATAAACTATTTTCCTATCATATCAAAGGCTTTTCTGACCCAGGGAATCTGTAGTCTGCAATTCAGACTGTAGTCAAAGGATGGGCTTTTTAATATATCCTGCATCAGGAGGAAAATTTCTGCCAACTGATGCCAGCTGGAGATACTCATGCAGATCAAGTCATATCTATATTATACAGTACTGATTTGTTTGCATATATTCAATTAAAACCAATTCAGATTTAAGCTACCTTCTTTTCTAATCACCTGTCCTTGATCTCCTGTTTCTTCTACACCATCCTTTGTAAACTAAAATGAGCTGCAAAATCTGAGTTCAGTGAGTCTAGATTAATTAAGAATTTTCTATAACAATCTATCCTATTTCGGGTCTATGGAATCAAGTGTTTTCATTCACCTAAACTCTCATGGTGCCAGATGGTCTGAAAATTACTCTTGGGTAGTCAAACCCATAATACACAGGGCTGTTAAAGAGGAAACATAAGGTCCTACCTTCTCCTAGAAATAAGAATGCTAACATAAAATTCCTGTGGATTGTTTTAGTAACCTCACCTAAAGATGAGAAAAAGGGCATGAAAGAAGGTCTGTGTCTAAGATGAAGCCTTTGGGGATTTCTGTAAATTTGAATTACTTCGAAATATCCTTATCTGGTCCTTTTTCCTGGTGGCTCTGTGATTCCCCTTCACTGAGCAAGTTTAGATTTGGTTTGAAGGAGGAAAATGTCAGGGGAAGGGAGAGAGGAGGCATAGCTCTGCTGTCTTTTTACATCTCACTGTCTTTGTGCAGGCTAGTACTACTGCTTTCCTCAGTTTCATGCTTTTGATAGTTGATATTATGTCTTTTAATCATTTTCTCACACTGTTTGTTGTCTACACTGAGTGAATCAAATGGAAGGTAATGATATAAAACAATGTAAGCTGAACCATGTGTGTCCTGAGAAATAAAAATAACCCAAAATATACTTTCCATTTCAAATGCTGAGGTTAGTTTCCATGACAGTGACTTGTAACAGTGGAACAATCTCCTGAATGAAGCAATGTAACTTACAATGTTAAAAGTCAGTGTAAGAAATTCTTCCTAAAGATGGGAGGATGCTTTTGGAAATGTGAAAAAAAATTGAAGACAACTTCAGCTAAGCTAATCTAAGACAGTATGAATCTCTGTGGAGACATCATCTTTTCAGTTCAATAATTGCTCAAGTTCCTCTGTTAAAAACCCTAAACAATTTTAAACAATCTCAAACAAAAGACTAGAGTATCTTTGTAGAATTCTGCATCACTTTAATTAAACTTTTTAAATTGGACCTAAATTAGAAAGTCCTACACCATCCTGGAGTAGGAGGAGACATGGATGGTTCCACAGATATTTCTCAGAAAACGTCTCAGTTGCATCATTTGCATCACTTGCAAAAAAATGCGCTTGTGTATTTGGGGCATCACAAGCCAAATTCTCAAACGTATGAAGCCAAGTTGGAGTCTGAAGCCCAAAGACATCCTTTGGCAAACTGACATACACATTGTATGAAAATTATGCAGGCATCTTTCAGTATCTACAGATACTTCTAGATAAGCACTTTCTAAATGCCCCTGGTGTTGCAAAAGAAGTTAAGAATAGACTTGACTCTTAACATTTCAGCTTAAAATATTTGGAAGTATGATTCGCACTTTTTCCTGTGTTTTTTTCTTTCTCTTATCTGATATCCCAAGAAATTCCCTTTCTCCCTGTCTCTCTTTCTTTCTTTAACTCTTTGTTTCTTCTTCGCCTTCTAACTAAAATCTCTGCCACTAACAATGTGCATTGAAATGATGAGATGGCTTACTATTTATGGTTGTGTTCTACACTTAGGTACTCTTCTGCAGGCAATTTTACTCTAGGTTCCATGTACCAAAAAAGATAACCTTTGCAATATATTGTGAATAGCTAATTATTTTTTTGAAGCATGATGTGTTTGTGAAAAGATAGAGGCTGCTGAAAGGACAGTACTGCTTATTAAATCTTTGTGGTATTTTTATTACTTTCCAAGTGATTTGTTGTTGACAAATTAACTCCACTTCCCAGCAAAGGGTAGCTGCTAGTTGCTGAGGACTGTGCATATGCTTCTTCACATACATACAAAACTGTTGGTACAGGGATTTGAAGCTTCCACTTCTGAGAAGGGAAGAGAGGATTTCTTTCTTGACTAATGATTTATTCTTGTGTGTCTTTTATTTCAGGTTGGAAACAGTGAATGCTATCCAACTAACTGAATTCATTCATTACTTCTTGCTGTTACTTGCCTCTGTTAATCAATTATGTGATTCCATTGAAATATCTTTTGATCTTAAGCCTGCACTGTTTTTGCTGCAGGGACACCAACAGTTTCCAATGGATTTTTTTTTTTTTTTTAATGAAGATGAAGAATTAAAACAGTCCTGGGACCTGTATAGTAATAGTGTTCTTAATTAGAAGTGTACTGTACTATAGTCACCAGTTTTTTTTTTAAAAGAGATAAAAAATACTTAAAGAGCAATAGCAATGAGGATAACAATAAAAAAAGGCAGATATATTATCTTTCTACACAACATAGACTGTCATAAGCTGTCCAAAGAGAAAGCTTAACCAATGTAGAGGAAGGATTAATTAATTTCACTTAATATTTGCCATCTTTAACATTGCTTAGTTTGAATGTGTCATTTGGACTCAGTGAGCAATAAAGAGTAACAGGAGTGAGTTGCCCTGGAGACTGTCCAGGTAACAAGCTGCATGGTTAACTTCATAGGAGACAAAAAACACCTGGCAGGTTGACAAGAAAAAATTACCTTTAAGAAACTGGTATGCAAATCATGTACTTGGGAGATTTCTTCTTCCTCTTCTGAAGTATCTGTAGAAGTCACAGGCACATAGCGGAGTGCAAGGTGACATAGTTGATCACAGTCACCATGATGAAATTTGTGGGTTCATCTGAAATTCTGTGTTACTCTACTGCTAACTAAGATCTGAAACTGTTTGTGTTTGTTTATAATATCTTTATTCATCTGTATTCATCTTCTGTTTAGGCTGAAATCCTACACCAGAACTTATATATGTGGAACTTTGCTGGCTGCTTCTGAAGAAAAATAGTAGCTTTTGGTTTTAATTTCTTGTTCAATTTGGTGCTGGCTTCTCAGAATAGAAGAAAACTCCACGCTTTTATTTCCACTAAAAAGAAAAAAAAGTATATATGAGAACATCAGATAGTGTTTAGTAACATGTTTGCTGTTTGAGGAGGGATGGAAATGGATTATCAGCACCGATTTATGAAGCCAGAGCTATGACAAAGAAACTAAATGGCTATATTTTAATAATGACAATGCTTTCTTTTAGGAAGGTTCAAGGAAAGGGCCTCAATTCTGCATAAGATCGCCAAAAAGAAGTGCCAGGTGGAAGACAGTGAAAGGCAGAATGGAGCTGCTAATCATGGTGAGTGCAGCAGTACAGATTTACCACCACAGTAGAGGGCCTTTTTCACTGTTTTATTTTGCTTGAAAATCCTTAGGGATTAATTTCTCCTTCCACTTCATTTATGGTTTCTTGTAAAAATATGCTGATTTCCTATACAAAAGAGTATGAAACTTACAAACGGGACAGGAGTTAAGTGCAAGAAGAGAAAGTCAGTTAAGGCAGTTAGAAAGCCTCCTGACGCGTTTGAAAAGAAACAAAAAACAATGCTGATTTTGGTTATGTGTTGAAGAGACAGAAATAGAGAGACAAAACTTTCTCACTTTTTATATGTGAAAATTAAATTAATTTATTGAGCTGCTCTAGGAGAATAAGTGTTTTATGACATAAAAGTGGCTTTTGACACTGTTTCCCGTAACATCCTCATTAGAAAATTAAGGAAGTGTGGGCTAGATGAGGGGGCAGTGAGGTGGATTGAGAACTGGCTGTGTGACA
>KZ505932.1:438179-548057 GCA_002844005.1 Limosa lapponica baueri
CAGAAGCTGGAACATAGGAAGTTCCATTCAAATATGAGGAAGAACTTCTTTACGGTGAGGGTGACAGAGCACTGGAACAGGCTGCCCAGGGAGGTTGTGGAGTCCCCTTCTCTGGAGATTTTCAAGACCTGCCTGGATGCAGTCCTGAGTAATGTGCTCTGGGCAATACTGCTTTAGCAGGGGAGTTGGACTAGATGATCTCTAGAGGTCTCTTCCAAGTCTGTCAAAGCCGTGATTCTGGGAACGTGATATCACCCTTGTCACAAAAAGGAACAACCTTCATATTTAAGATTTGACTTGTCTGTCTACTACTTGCTGAGCATCATTTAGGCCCATCTATGCTAATTCTGCAAAATTAGCTTACTGTGGTTTTCCATTAAGGGTGAGAATTTGTATTTTAGTTGAGAAGTTCCTATACTAAAAGAAAATCTGTACTATGTCCAGTTTTCTCTACTTTACCTCAGCATGCTCTCTGCCTTAGAAAACCAGATACAAATGTGTCTGATAAAAGCTGAATCATTTTGTCAGTTGACACTTTTACTGACCTTGTGCTATGTTTAGATACTATTTGCTTCCAGAATCAAGCAGTTGGATGGGACACTCTGTTAATAAACCATAATGCTGGCTGTGGGGTTAAGAGACAACACACATGCACTGAAATAATTACAGATAGTCTGGCACTCCGCTGTGGCTGTGATCTCAGATTTTTAATTTAGAAGAATCTCAGGATAGCAGTAATGTAACTAGACAGCTGTATTTACTTCTGGGCACAGGAGCATACCATAAGGCATGTTGAACTCGAGTTAGACGTTTCATATTGCTATTCCCCATAACTTTATATTGTCCAAGGGATTTTTGGCCATTGACATTTTTATCTATTACATACTTAAAGTGATAATTACTGTTCAGAGAACTACAAGATAGTCAAAGTAAGAATACATTTGAATAAATTTGGCATCAGAAACCAAAGACCCAATTTTATCCCTTTAATTCTTGTAAAAGTTTAGCACAAGGACTACAGGATTCTGTTTTAAAGATCATCCTCTGTTATTGGATGTTATTAGACCATCCATTTGCTCTTTTCCCACATTTTTGCATGAGAAAGAGCATGATTACGTCTTGGAAGTAACTTTACTTATTGCAGGGGTTAGTGTGTTTTAAATGTTATATGTTGTTGAATATATCCCCTCACCTGTAAATGCAACATGTTGCATTCTTTGATATCTGGGGAGAATGCTGTATGTCACTTTTTACCTGAAGTATTAAGCTCAGTGAGTTTAGAATAAACAAAGAGCACTGAATATTGCAAAGAATGTAAATTTTTCTGGGATGTGAGTACCAATAGAATGGTTTCTTCAAATATAAGCTTACCACTCATAAGAATTTTATTTAAAATGTGTATTAGTCAAATGGAAGATAAAATTTTTGTCTCTCTCTTTTAAAGGTAGATGTTGGTCCACCTTCAGTATTTGATGATGTACACAGACTGAATATATGGCAGCAGTTTCAGTTGTAGATTTGTTACTTAATATATAATATTCTGTTCTGTTGTTTTCCCACTCTTATTTATGGATGCCACAGAAAAAAGTGCAAAAGTTGAAGTTGCAGTAACGCCACCAAGTGATTCAGGACCAGTGCAGAACGGAATCGCCCATAACGTTGAAGAAGAGGTTAATGTCTTTTTTATTATTTTTTATTTTTATATTGGTAAATACGTTTCATGCTTGATTGTGCTTTTCACTGAAAGTACACATCTCAATAGCAAAAAGTTGTTAAAATAAACTGTCTAAAATATATTAAATCCTTATCTACAACTGAACCCAATGCATGGTTTGCCATATACAAAAACTTTTCTGTGCCCCTGCCCTTCATTGTAAGGTAAGATGGTAACCTGGAATGTATTCTTTTAGGGAATGTATTTTTACTTATCAGATAAGATGTTCCCAGCCCTAAATATATCTAATGGAAATTGCTTGTCTGTTTATCATCACATTGCACAAAACCTGTTCTCTTTAGAGGGTAGCCTGTCATATTGTGCTTCATGGAATAGTTAAAAGTAGTTACAAAAGAGGAGCTGTACACAAACTTCTTCTCCATCCTGCCTTCTGTTATCATGAGAGACATAACAAATTAAGCTAAATAGTATACTAGTGTTTCTGTGACTGTTATTGCATGTGATTAAAATATGAAAATAAGTAATTAAACACTTAATACTTTTTTAACATATACCTTATGTAGATAATAAGTAATTGCATAACTGTGTCTAACTGGCATAATGACTACTGAAATAGCTATACAGTTGAGCTAGCTTCTTTTTTAAATGAGTTGTAATTCCCAAGAGTAGCTGACTTCAAAATTTGGCCCTGCCAAGCCTTTTTTTAATGTCCTTTAATTTTTTTTTTCAAATTTTATTAATACCACCTGCATCCCAAGTAGACAAACAAGTGGAAAAATGATGGTGAATTGATTTTGCAGAACTTGGGCACTGGGATTTTAGACTGAGACAGTGAAACCCATATAGAGAGAAAAAGTCTTGTTAAAAGTAATCCTTGACACAAAAGTTCTTGTAATGGTTTTATTTGTACGGTTTAATTCTTAGCTTTCTCCTTGGGCTGTAGTGACACAAGAAAGATACTGCAAGAGATGGCTGAGCAGTGGCCTATACCATAACAGGAGCTTCCCCTTATTAAAAATGGAATGAGCTGTGCTGTATTTGCATACAGCAAAATCATGCAAAAAAAGGCGAAGGACATGTTTTGTTTCGAATGGTTCCAGTTTTAGGGTTTGATATTTTAGTTGCTTTCACTTATTCATCATTTAACAAAATTGTTAGTCCAAGTTAGAGATCATCTTGCCTTCTTCACAACGTTGGCAATATCACTATAGGTGAAATTCCTTCCTTGAAAGGTTCTGCAAGCCACAGGATGAGTTCTAAGTGGTGTACATGTCTGTCTAAGCGGTTTTTATGTCTGTTGTCTGCTTCCTAAACACAATTAGCACTCACAAGGAACATAATTTATACGGAAACATACTTATAACAGGGAGAGGATATCCTACTTTGTCTGCAAGGCTGGGAAAAAACACTGCAATGTGTAGTAGGCTGAATCTTTGGGAAAAGATTCTGTTTGCTTTAAATAGTTGGAGGTAGAGAAATTACAAGGTGGTGCTGGCAAGCTGGTGTGCTAGTGCACTAAATATTGGCAGATAGCTTTAATTCTTCACTTTTTCCAGATAATTTTGGTCTCTGGGAGTAGAAATTGAGAATTGGAATCAAGGATCTAAAAGAGATGGGCAGTTTTTGATATTCTGAATGATCAGTAATGATAATGAGTCTCCTGTGGAAAGGAGAGCGTAGTGGAACATTAAATTACCTTTTCTGTTAATCTCAGTTGTTCAAACTGACATACCACTTAAACATCCTTGTCAGCCCAACAAAGCTTTACTCTTAGGTAAATGAGACGAGCAAAATCAATGTAATAAAAAAATCTCACCACCAGACTTCAACACACAACATTTTAAGGTAAGGAGAGATCAATTTTCAGATCCATTTGGATCCTGTTCTTAGAGTCCGACCTCACTGCTGCAGTGCAATATGTCTTTATTTTTTAACTTCAGCAAAAAAAAATAACAAAATCCAAAGAAGAGCAGCTTTTAGACTTGTGTTCTCAAAGGTCAATAAGGGATGATGTAGCCTGGTGTAACCTGTTAGGCTATACATAAATCAGTCTGTGGGATATATGAAAACTCTAATAGACTCTAATAGAGTTCAGTAGCTTAAGAAGGAAATTGGTCTTGCTTTGTAAGATTTTTTCCACTGAGATTTTTCAGTGAAAACAATGAAGGAAGAGCAATCTTAAGCAATCACATCTTACAGCAATGTCCATATGCTATCATTTTGCATTGTAATGAAGCAGTTTCTAAGCTTGTTCAGAAATCTGCAAGGTCAAGCAGCCCCATCATTCAAGACAATGGTTTCAATTTCAAGCAACTGCAGGGTTAGAAGGGAAAATTATTTCAAGAGTACATTACTCAGCAATGTCTTCCTCTCATCTCCCTTTAGACATTTTAAACTTTCAGTGAGGCAAGGTTTGCAACTTTTATGTTAATTTCAGCAAGTACTAGGACATTCTGAAAAACTATTGTGCTGTATCAGAGGTGGGATACGTTATTTATCCCTATCCAAATGACAAGATGGAGCAAGCAGGGAGGTTTGTAACTGATGGAGGAGTGATTCTGCAGGTTTAGCTCCATCAATCTGAAAGGAAGGATTTCTGGGTGTCAGCTGTCACAATAAAAAATAGCAATCCCCTAATAACATTTTTAAATGGCCCATGCTGGCTTCCTCCCCAGTGGCCTTTCTAATTTTGTCTTCTTCCAGTGATAACCTGACAGCTGCTGCTCTCTCAGGCTGCTTCAGTTATTGATAACCTGGGACCTGTTCTGTAATTTAAAAGCTTATATCGGAATTTTTGAAAAGTTGTAATAAAACTAGTCTACCCATCCATGTAACGAATAAGTAGGTCTCTGTGATACTTAGGACCGTACTTCACTTTGAGGTTCTCTGCCTACTCTGTACTGTATGGGGATCCATCCTCTATGTATTGCCTCAGTTTTTGTGCACAGCATCCTGATACACCTTCCCAAGCTGTGGCATCACTCTGAAGCAGACTGGGTTATTCAGTTTCCTTCTGCTTTGTATATTGAACTTCATGGACACCAACAGGATTACTCTTGACTTACAGAAGTGTAGGCAATGACAGAATCACACACAGCATTCATGTGACCTTTTTCTTTGAAGAAGATTAGAATATGAGGAAGGGAAATTGGTCGTTGCCTAAAGAAGGCCAAGCCTTCTTTCTTGCTTTTCCAAACTTTATGCAGACACTATGTACTCCTAGGAAATAGTGTATCTTCAAAGACAATGGTATCAGTTCTAAAAGCAGCTCTGTTCAGGGAAGTAATGGTGAAGGCACAGAGTAGTGTGCCAGCCAGTCATCATCAATAGGTTCTACTTCTCTTTCAGAAACTCGCTCATTAAAGCTGAGTGACAAGAACAAACTCATTATAGCTCAGTCTTGACCTACAAATGCTCTTGAATTTTCATCTTTTTGTGAACAAGTATTCTCCATTTTACAGTGAGAACATTGTTTACTTCTGTTATATGAGTAAAATTCAATCTGGTGGCTTGAATTTTTGAGGTCTTTTTCCTTACTCTGACGCAACAGAAAGTAATGTCAGAATTTCATATATTCGTAAATTCAACTTCTTTCTAAAAAAGCATAATACTTCCAGTGACATGATTTAATTTTCCCTTAAACCTCTCCTGGTTTCTTTAGGGTTGGGTTTTTTTGGTCGTCTTTGTATTTTTTCTGTACTCGTATTCTTTCCTTTTTTTTTTCAATTGCACAAAGCTGAAAGCTACACGAGACAAAGACAAGGACACTGTCAGTTAATGACTTTCACAAGGTTTCATGAACTAGGTGAATTTAACTTTTTTTCTTTTATTTCCTGATCTTTTTTTTTCTTTTAGTTTCTTCATTTGTCTCTTTCTTGCTTTTCCCTTTCTACTTTGTTGCTTTTTCCTTTTTCCCAGGCCCTTAACTCTGCTCTCCTCCAGGGAACCTTAGCTGTCCTCTTGCTGGCCCAGACAGTAAGGCTCATATAATCCCACTCCCACTGTAAGCAGCAGGTCTCCTACACTTTGATAAAATGGGGCTCCTCAGCTGAGAAGGACAGACGGCTGTGATCTCCTTCCCAGCCCCTAACCAGCGTAGCAGGGAACAATACCTCCTCCTACCATACGGTTTCCTGCTTCATTTGCAGACAGAAATTGCTTTGCCTCCTGCTGGATATTACATCTTCCTCGGGGATTTTGTTCTACTTATGGCATTCTGTCTCTTAACCTTTAGCAGGTTGCCACAAAGGAGAAGAAAGACTGTTATATAAAACTTTGTAGAGTGGCACCTAGAGTGTATGAGAAAATGAAAGAAGACTAAAAGGACACCGACAATCTCATTAAATGTTTTCTAGGTTGCCCTTCAGAGAAATGATCCTTCTGAGAAGCCCAATTGTCTCCCTTTCTCCTCCTCCTCCCCCCTCTTGCCACCTTCTTAACAAGCATTTGATTAAGTGTGTTCAGTCATAGTCGTTTTAACCTGTGGCTTTCCTAAAAATAGCTTCCAATCTGAAGATAACACCTTTTCCTCCCACCTACACATATGCGCGCACACATGCACATGCACGCACGCACACATACACATGCGCACACTTTTACCTGTTTCCATGGAAACCCCACTGGAAAATGTTTACATGCCAACCATGTCAGAGATAACTTTTCCATGAAAATGTGAGGCAACTTGTGTGTCATAGGAAAATGCCACAAATGCTTTAATGTTTTCATTGGCTCTAGTCCGTTTACCTGAGCAGCAACGTGGTAAAGCATGTTTTGCCCACCAAAGAAGCAGCAGCACAATGCGCTGTGTTTCAGGACAGAGCCCCTGGTCGGGACAGATCTCCCCTGCCCTGGAGTACTCACTCCGTTTGCATCAAACCAGAATGATGTGAATCTGAGTACTGTTGCTTTCTCTGTCTCAGGCTATGATTCTGGGTGGTATTAAACATTTCGATTTCGTAGAGGGTAGAGGAGATTAGAGCAGCCTTTGTTGTAAGGGGATGATATACCCCAGCATCCCTGGTATTTGCTTGATTGATCATTAAAAATATATTTTCCAAAGCCCAAATGTTTTTTCAGCTGCCACATTCAGTTTAAAGTAAATGCTTTCATCTTGTTTGCTGGTATAGTTCTTTGTAATGTAGTGAAAATGGCTCTGCCATCAAAAAGGATTGATCTTTATTTTCTCAAGGTTGCCAGTTGCCTATTTCACGTTTTTTTTCTGCCATATACCAGTTTTACTTACTTGAAAACTAGGACGGTGAAAAATGGTGTGAGGACAAAGACTTATTCTTCAGATAAATCTCCATCACACCATAGCTGTTACTTCTCCTGGTGGGCTGACTGCAGTTTTGACTATTACATTCTTAGTATTTCTTTTCAAATTCCCTGAAGGGTGCTGGCATAAAAAACTGCATAGAAGCTCTGGGAGCTGTGCTTTCAGGTACTTGTGCAAGAGCCCAGGAGGTCACAAGTGCAATAGCAGAATCTGGAGCAAAAACTTGAGCCTTGCTCCTTCCCATAGGCTCCACTCAAAAAGTAACTCTTTTCAGTGAGTTCACAGTGCAAAGAGGATTAATGCAAATTAGCTGCCCTAAGAAGCATATCCGTATATGCAGAATGCATTTGGAAATCTCAGGGATTTAATTCTACTCCTTCCTTGAATTTTACTCAAGAATTCATGAGGAAAGATGTTGTTTTCTGTCTTAGTTACCCCATAGAAATTGCATACTGTTGGATTAGCTTGCTATCTCACCTTCTTTCACATATTTTTTTTTCCAAATGAGAGGTAGGAGAAGATAAATGAGCAATTCAAGTTACCGACAAGAAACAGAAAGCAGGGACTTGAGGATGTTCACAGTAGGGCTTCAATTGCCTTTGTTCTCTGCCTTTCTAGTGAAATAAATTAATGTGAGATTTGCTAGTCTAAAGAAAAAAATCAATCTCGATTCTGAAAATCAGTACTTACCTCTGAGACAGGTAACGTTTTGAGACATCATAATTTTTTCTTGATTCACTCATTGTGAGAAGTTGGGTTGTACAGAGCTCTTCACTTCTAAGGGAAAAAAAGCTCAGCAGCCTTTTGCAGCACTATCACGCAAAGAAAGCAATTGCCTTTTTATAGGTGGTACAATATCTATACTTTAGGGTAAGCAAATTGAACTGCAAATAGTTGCTGTTTGCAGTTTCCTTTCTTCGGGAGTCCTAATGCTAATGCTGTATTGATTAATGATATCAGAAGTCAAAATGCTCAAGAAATGTACAAACATGAGAATGTATAGCTCAGCTCTTCAGCTTTGTTGGGCTAACAGAATAATCCTGTGAACGTAATATTTATAAATCGTATGCTATAGCTGTTATACAATGCAGACTAGTTGGTAAATAGTGGCAGATTCAGTATTTCAGACAAGTTTGAAGTGGTTTATTGTACTTGTTTTCCATTTTGCCGTACTTTCAGGAACAAAGTATAAAAATGCAGTTTAATGTGCCAGAAAAGCAACTGTTTTCCCTAAGATAATATGAGCATAAGCATCCATAGAGACAATGATTTTCTGGTGTTTGCTAGAAGCAGTGACTAGATTGTGACTTTGGCAGATGGAGTTTGCTATAAGCTATTGTTTATAAACAAAATAGTTATTGATAAAATGTCACCATATGTTTGTATTGTTTATATAATGTGAAACACACCATCATTTCCTCTGATTGGAAAAATTTTCTTGGGAGGTTGGGAGAAGTTGTCAAACCAGTACTGAGCAAACCAGTAATAGATTTCTTCTGTGGGATTACAGACAACATCAGATAGATATTCTTGGAAGAAGAACTTGTGAAAGATGGAACATCCAGAGATTTGGCACCTTTTTCATTGTTTGTAATGAATTACATAGAAGAATTTAACTAGAAAGAATAGGGTTATGAATATACATAGATTGTTTCAAAAGAAAAGAATATTTCTTACAGATGTGTAAAAGAGAACACAGAGCCAAACAGCACTTCTACCCTCATTTTTTTTAAAATAGACAATCATAACTATATTTTTTGTAGTTTAAAGATGTACTTCATTAGTAGAATATGCAAAGGGATCATTTTCCCATTAGAGAATTAATTTGATTATCATTACTGAATAATATGCACTAGGATGCCACATCCATCCCATCTAGGCATCAGTATACATATGGTATTCAGCACTGCAAATGTATATGTAACAAAAAGACAGTCCCAAGCACAAGCAAGAAAAAATGAGGCTACACTAACTAAAGAGTGGAAAGAATTATGACAATTGATGTTTCATAGAAACACATTAACGTCTATTATATATGAAGATCTAACACAGCTTATGTTTAAACCTTTAATGGCTGGTTAAGGGATCAGGAGCACAAGTAGTGTTCTCCTCTATCCTTCTAGTTGCAGAGAATGATGAGGGAAGAAACAGGAGGACCCAGCAGATGAATACCTGGCTCCAAGACTGGTGTCACTAGCAGAATTTTGGATTTTTTGATCATCAGTTGGTCTATGTGACACCAGGCCTGCTGGTGACAGATACAGTGCACCTGTCTCAAAAGGGGAGAAGGATCTTTGTACAGGGGTTAGCAGCACTCCTTGAAAGAGCTTTAAACTAGAAAGGCATAAAACCAGGCTCACTAGAGATGAGCCTGGGGATGGCACTCCAGTGTTTGACAGACAATGTGCTAATGGGTCCTCGGGTCTGCTCCACGATATCCTGAGTACAGTAGAGCACATGGGAAATGTCCCTGCACTAATGCACGTAGCACCCGAGCCATGTCAGTGGAGAGAGGGGATGGAGATCCACACAGCAGCAAAGACGTAAGGGTCATCAGTGCATTAGAAACCACCGAAGCACCGGACGACAGTCACGTAGGAATTAGGACTTCTGCCCACAAAAAGGTGGCAGGATCCACTTAGTGGATGAGGGAGAGGCTGTGGATTTTGTCTACCTAAGCTTTAGTAAAGCTTTTGGCACCATTTCCTACAGCATTCTCCTGGGGAAACTGGCTGCTCATAGCTTGGGATTTACACTTTGCTAGGTAAAAAACTGGCTGGGTGGTCAGTTGTGGTGAATGGAGTTAAATCCAGCTGGCATCTGGTCACAACTGCTGTCCTCAGGGCTCAGTATTGTTAGGACTCATTTGCATATAGATGGGTAGGTAGTGCCACCTGAGCTGGCCTAGAGGATTGGAGATATTTGCATAGTGGTGGCAGTTATGTCATAAACAAGCAGAATATTTTCCACTTCTGATGGAGCATGTGGAGGTCAAGTGTGATACCAGAAGGTATCTAAAATGGCAGCACTATATCTGTGTTTAGGCAACTGAATTCCAGTTTGTATGTCATGTTATCATGATGTTTTTCTTCTTAGCATTGCAGAAGAGAATCATACTGAACTTTGCAAGTGCTGAGTTTTCATCATACTAAAATAAATAAGACCTATGGTTTCAGTATTAGTTTCTACGCACTGTGAGAATGCATATTCAGTACGTATAGGCTGGAGCCACAGACAGTGCATGCAATCTGTGCCATAAATATGTGCTGAGTCATTTTATATCACTGCTGCTGAGTCTGGAGCATGACTCTCACATTTGCACAGTTTTATAGCTGCCAAAATTATTTCCCTTTCATGTCTTCAACCTCAGTGGATAGTTCAGTATTGCTCTGAAACTCATGGAAGCTAGATTTACAGATACATTGAACTTCCTTGCTTCCACTGATTTTTGGAAGGTCGTCATTTGAAAATCTGATTCTGATTTACAAACCAGGAAATGGAGATCCAACCTGCAGCATCTGTAATGCATCCTGGAGTTCAACTAGCAGGAAAAAGGGGTTTGCCCTACTGCACTGTGAGCTTGAGTTTAGTCTTAGATTTTGAGGATAGTTGTCTTGCGGAGAGGGATGAGGCAGTACAACCTGAACGTGAAAAGATCTCAAATAGACGGATCAAGGTTTCTCAGGAAACATGTGGCAATCTCAATATGTAGTTCTTTGTGGTCCTTTGCTACAACCACTTCTGTTGCCTGTGTGCCCATGCTAGCCCAATGCTGTTTGGCACAGGCAGAAGTCCAGAATGAGGTCCAGTGTTGAAGCACAGTGTGTACTGGTACAGCACTGCATGAAACAACTTAGGTAATAATTTCTGTACATTTTGCAGACTCATGTGTAAACTCAGACTAATGTAAGGCTTTTGTTGTGATTAAATACAGTTTTTAATCATGGCTAATCTCTGAAGATGGCAATTCAGGAAGTACTTTGTCAGTCAGTGCTGTTTATGAAGCAGTCATTTATGGAGCTTTATTCCAGCTGAGTCCGCTACTTGAATTATACACAGGCCACTCAGAAAGAGTTACCTAGGCAACCCTTCAATTGGTCCTTTTGTGCTCAAATTTTACCTCATTCGTCATATTTCAAAGCTGAGTGTCCATTTCAGATTGATTTTCCCATGCCAACAGCACCTACCAAAATGGAAAAGGAATGGATTTGTTTTTTAGGAAGTAGCCCCACAAACTCCTGCACCAGCCCAATCCCCCAGAAGTGAGGCTTCAATAGATTGCAGCAGTGAAGTACAGATCATCTGCCCACTTTGGTAAAGAGCTGAAAGCTAAAGGCAAAAGCTAGCTCAGGAGCCTTTTAAGTACTGTGAGGAGTGTGACAAATTGTGCCTATGTACATTTTTTAAATCTTTTAATGATTGCACTTATTATGGACCTGTTGACCTTACTGTCATCTTACAGTTGTGCAACTTGGGAGTTTTACAAAGTGTAGGAGTTAACAAAATATCATCTTCTGCTGAGATCAGCACATAACTGTCAAAGTAGCTGCAGCCTGTCAATGTGTCAAGAGGTAGACAGGGAGTTGCTTCCAGTCCATCGGTGTGAGGTGATACAGTCATGGTGGAAGAGCCTGAGCTACGAGTTGGGCTTGCTTCTGTAGGTACTGATCAGTTCAGGTGGCTGAGTAGTTGAACAATTCAGGAGTTTGTGATACTGGAATAATTAAGACCAGTTCTTCAATCAAAATTAGCAGTAAGTAGAAAATGTCATGAACAATACCAACGTGTGGTGACATTTCAATAACTCTTTTGTTTAGAAAAAAATAACTGCTGTGGTCATTGAAAAGACTGCTTCTTACAGCATTGTCATGAGGTTATGTAAGCAATCTTAAGACAGGGCACTAACTGACAAAAAACCTGTATTATAAATCTATGGGAAAAGTAACTTGCATACTGCAGAGAGGACTGAATTCTCAATTACTATCTTTTTGCAAAAGAAGAAAACAAGAACACTACATGAAGAAGTACCTCTCATGCTCTCAAACAAGCACAGTTTTCACCAGGTACTCTTTTTTGGACTTCTTCGACTTCTTCTTCCTCCAGAAGCTTTCACTGAGCTCTCTGGGATTCTTTCACCAGGCTTAACAGGGTTTGCATTACACATATCTAAGTGAAAGAGCAGTTTAGACCATTTTTTCTGTTGCCTTATTCTGTGGTGTAACTTAGATCCATGTGCAATTCTGAAGACATTGTCTGCCTATGTTAAAAGTTAAAAAGTTATTTTAATATATACACCCGAAAAGGCTGAGTCACACTCACTTTGCTTTCTTTCTGTGGCAGCCTGAGAGGGCTCCATTTTGTTAGCAGAAGCAGCCTAGGGAAAGAGAAGTGTATGGCAGCCAGAACGTTTTCTATCATGGGAGAAGGTCCCTATACACATACTGTGTAAGAGACATAACAGGTGAACAGAATACACATAAAAGGAGACTGGAAATTGATGTGAAAATCACCTATACAAATAGGAGAGGAATGTCTTTCCTTTAGTTTTAGCACCAAGTTGTTCAGAAGAATGCTGTGTTGTGGCTGGTCTAAACATGGGAGGCTCAGGCTGGAGATAAGGATATTTCCTCCTGTCCTTCTCCCCATGAGGTCAGGCCAGCAGTGAAGATGGGGCCCAGCGAGGTCAGGCCATCTCCATCCTTGGTGGTTTCACAGCTTGACTGGCCAGAGCCCTGAGCAGCCCAGTCTGACCCCCCCGGCTGAGCAGTGGAACTCCCCAGGTTCCTGCCAGCCTGAATCACCCTGTAGTCCTATGAACAAGAAAACACACACACACACACACACACACATATATAGTAACGTTTAAAGTTACTCGCAAAAACTTAAGAAGTTAGATATACGTATACGTACATATTATATGTACATATATTTCTATTTATATGCATATATATGTTTTTGTGTGTGCACACACACACACGCACATACATGTCTCTGTCTCTATCTATGTGGCCAGGCTTGATGCAGTCCAGACCAGTTTTGATCCCTGACCAGACTAGCCCACATCCCAAGGGAGAGCCTGTGGGAAGACGTATCAGAGCCACAAGGCTCCCCTTCAGAGAGAAGGCACAACGTTGCTCCGTGCATCCCAAGGGACCAGCATCACTGTCAGCATAGCAGCAATCAGATGTCTTCAGGTAGCCTGTGCTGCAGGGATACCTCATAGTCTGGCCAAAATCATTTTACTGTATCCTAGCTAATGTTGTTAGGTAGGTGTGGTGTTAATGCAATGCTTTCAGACCCTGTGGGTTCTCACTGAAACACACCACAGTCCTCAGGACTCCTCTTTAAAGAATCCCTAACCTCATTCATCCACTTCAGTATTCTGCTCACTGTGGCTTTTTTTGCAGAATGAAGAGGATGAGGACCAGCCTCTCAGCCTGGCCTGGCCTGACACCCCACGCAAGCAGCTCACTTACCTTCTTGTATTACCCATTGTTTTTCCATTGTGGGCTTCCCTCCCAGATGTCCGAAAACCTGTAAGTAACTGTTGTTGTAAGTCAGTGTGTTCTGCGCAACAGGGTGGTTCTCTAGCTAAATGCCAAAAAGGGACTGTAGAGGATTTTTTCAAAAACAGAGCTAACCTTTTTTTTTTAATAGTTTCTTCTTTGAAGAAGAGGTCACAACATCAGTTGTAAAATCTTCAAATGGGTACTTATGGGTGGTAATAGCTCTATGAAGATTGCCATTCATATTCACTAATATTTTATGGCACAAAGTGAAAGCTCTTAAAACTTCTTTGGAGCCTTCACATCTGCATTGCTAGTTCTCCGCTGAACGTCACATAAGTACCGAGGACATCTGTCCATCAACAGTGCCCTAAAGGGTATGACTGGGGAGATTTTAGACTAAGTTATCTCTGTAGTTCAAAAATAGCGATAGGCATTTCTTTTAAATGCATGTTCTACTAGACCTTTACCTTCTACTCATCATCTTTTAATTTTCATAGTGCAACAAGATTCATAAGTCCTTCCATGTGTAAAATATTGCTAGTTTCATCCCAAACACAGCTTGAAGTCATGTAAGACTGATTACTAATACAAATGGCTTATTGTGAGAAGTTATCAAGTCTTACCACTTTTGTATTCACATATACAAATAGACCTGGCTAGGGAGACTCATGGGAAGTAAAAGAAAAAAAGTCAAGAGCTGAAAAAAATCCCTTAGTAGTGTTTTAATCTCTTTTCCTTTCTGGATCAAAAATAGATTTAAAACTGCTGCAAGAGAGGGATGCACAGCTTAGAAGGTTATAAATCGACACCCTGAATTCTTTTTTCGTCCTCACACACACTGAAAAACTTTCCCATCCCACACACTGAAAAACTGCAATTCAGTGCAAGAAACAAGCTAAAATAAGACCTCTGATTTTTTTTTAGATAAAGGTTTCTCAAAGAGTATAAACTGACATTTTCCCTTCCAATCTTTAAGCTTTCTTTTCTTTAAGTTTTCAAACAACTCCGGTAAACACTTTTTGTTTGGTAACACAGAGAGCATACTACATGAATTTCAAGATTGTTTATTTCTGTATTTGTGCCCTCCCTTTACTGTTCAAAACCATCCCTGTAATTTTTTTCACAATTTGGCCCAAAATGAGTAAGTACTGCTAAGAAATAAGTCTGTGCCTCATTTTGTATTTTGAAAATCTGAAGTTAACATCAATACACAGGTGGCCTCATCCAATATTCTCTGCTGTACAAATGAGAACTGTTGTTACAATACTGGGTTTGGAAAGCAAGCATCACAAGAAGTTCCATGCAACTGTGTGGTGCGTGTGATCATTAACACTGGCATTGTTCACAAGGGAACCCGTGTGCTTACATCCTACAACTGAAATATCCTGCTGTAACGCAACAATATTCTCACTTATGCCTGTGTGCAGTCCCCGCTATTCTCTTCCTAACAAAAAAACCACAATATCACAGCTCAGCATGTGCATCAGAAAACAACTTTTCATGAAATCTGTGAGGCAAAAGTTAAAACGAATCCAAAATAATACTTAAATAGATTTTGTAGGTAGGCCTATTGTGAGGATCTTGATTTGGAAGCGTGGTAATTTTCGTCAGAAACCCAAATTCTGCATCAGGATGCTCAGATTACTACGTGGATACATAAAGTGAACACTCGTGTGCTACGTACTGATTTGCAAGACCATGTGGAGCCGTTGACATCCTCTGTGGGTGTCCACTTCTCAAAAATGAGTTCTCCTTTCTTCCTAGAGTCTCTTTTCTAAAGTATATTTTATCTCCACATAATTGAGGCAGTTTGACTGCATTTACTTGTTTTATGCCAAGCTATATTTAGCTCCATGAGACCCAGAAGCTCTAGAAAAATTATTTCATCTACAAGGTCTCTGGTTATAAAGTTAACGAAATCCTTGTTGTCTTATTATGCACCAGTGTACATATGCAGATTTTTATATACTTAGATTATGCCTTAGTTCAGCTAACTCTCAGCTGATTCAATACCTGACATATTTTAATGTGTGTTTAGTTCCTTAATAATACCTGCTCACATTAAGCCAATATATATTAAAATCCTTACTATAGCATCAACAATGTTGCTGACAGTACACCAGAGGTAGGTGTGCCCTTGGGGAATTTTGTTCCTGACTTTTTGTTCAAGTGTTTTGAACAATAACAGGCATTTTTCCTGTACTAATAGCTTATTTCCCCAGTGGGTCTGTAAAGGCCACAAACATAACTGGCCACCTTCTGCGCTGAGGAATATTGAAAGGAAAATGACACGACCAAGGTGTCCCAGTGGGTCAGTGGCAGATATTGAACACCATCTCTTTTATTATAGCCATACTGCACTGTCCCTCCATTTGTGTTACAGGCCAGAAAAATGGCTGTCAGGGCTCCCGTCCAGCCATGGGGCAGTTCGTTGCATCTCTGCAAATTCCCAATACCAACAATGAGGTACAACTTACATGAACTCTTGTTGCCATACAGAGATGCACTGTTACCAAGGGGACAAGGACAAGATGTTCCTGCACAGATCTCGTTACAGAAGCAGGTTCTGAGTAATCAGATTTAAGCACTGTCAAAGGAAAATCAAAGCTTGTGATCCAGATAAATTTATGTACAAGAAAAACATGTGATTCATTCAGGTTAAAGGTAAAGTAAAGGTGTTGTTAACAATACTGGCTAAAATTAAGACAGTTACTTTGCAAATTATTAAGCATTCACTATATTTCAGGATCTGGCTCTTGGAAGAAAAACCTTCATACTTGGATCATTCTTGCTACTTAAAGTCCTGTTTTTCAGACACTGACATGAAATCAATACAGAAATGTACCAAGAAAAATGTCCTTAAACTTGCTGATAGACAGGAACAGCACCAATGCAACCAATCTACAGTGAAACTATAAAATTCTTTCTCTTTTCTTAAAAGAAAATAGCATATGAACTGAATGAACCATGGCTTTTCTCATTTGTCTGTTACCATGACCACAACATAACCAACTGGTAATAAACTGGGTTCTCTTTCTTTCCAAGGCAACCATCGCAACAGCTACCAGAAAAGGTGGAGAGAAGCACTGCTGTCTGCTGTCTCTGACTAATTCTTCTAGGAAAATGCTTGGAATTGGCAGCTATCTGTATTTCCAAGAGCTAGGGAGTTGCAATGAGATAAATCTCAAAAGAATGCTGTCATTAGTTACAAAATAAGCATGATTATTATTATACTCTGGAAATAAAATGCAGCATCTGAAAAAGAATCAGCACTCTCATTACTGCTTTTTAAAAATTTAATCTATATGCAAATTATACAGCAGCATCTATGGAGTCTGTTCTTGATTTCATCACCTGTAATACATACAAGCTTTGAATTTTGCCCTTTTGAGGTTAAATGTTCCCCCTTTTAAAATAGGTAATTAAACTGTTAAGCCTATTAAAGTGCTCTTAGTCTTGAACTGCTGCTTATCAGTTAATTTTCCTGGGAGAGGATTTGCTAAGACAGGCTAGGAATACACATGCTGAGAAGTTACTGACTCGTAGTTCTTAGCCATCTGAATTCTGTGGGTGTCTGACTCAGATAGGCAATGTCTCGTTATTTTGCAAGAACCATTTGGTATATATAATTGCACTGACAGAGAGCTATTACTGGCCACTACAGCTCTTGCTGTTTTAGTTTTGCTTAAGCCAATCTATGCTTATATCTTAAGTGCCGTACAGTAATTATTCAAATTGCATTGCTATGGGGTGCTCTGTGTAGATTTTGTGACCAGCTGCAACAAGCTTATAGCTTCCTCATCTCATTCACTATATGTGTTGCCAGAAAAATCCCATTTTTTACAAGGAATATAAAAAATGTTGAAAGTTGAAAGAGTTGGCTACTAAGAAAGGTGAAGAGGAAGTGCTTTCTATTTAGTTTTAAAAATGGAAATTGCTGTTTAACCATTCTGTACTCAGTTCTGCTCCCACTGGTATCAAATCACTATTTTAACAGTAATCTTTGTGTTCCTTTCAAATTGTGTTCCTTTTCAGAGTAAGGTTTTCTGTCCCCCAGTGCATGTCAAGTTTTGATTTTAAAATTAAAAGCCCATCTGAGTAGGTTTAAGCATCATTATCAGGTTTTCTGATTTGATAAAAATCTAGAACACTGTTTTGAAAAAGTAACTCTGTTAGCTTGGTAAAGAGTTAAGAAGCAGTTAGAAGCAGATCAACCAAAGTACCCTGGGCAGTTCTAGAAACAGTGCTTGTGATAGTATTGGAATTTATATGGAAAGGATGTTTCCATGTGCCTCTGGGGCTATTTATGCTTATATTTAAAGATAATTTGTTTAAAACACCTACTGGAATGATTTTCTTACTCTAGGAGAATTTCAGTTATTTATTTATATATGATGGGGTTCGGGACCATTGTTTAATCTGTACCATCTCTAATGTGTGATCCTGTGTGTATTCAGTTGTGGCGCTTATATAGGTCATGGTAGCCAATGTTTACCAGCTCGGTTTTCAGGAGGGCATTTAGCATTACGCAGCGTCCCCACAGGGAGTGAGTAACTGTTCTGTAGCGTGGAACGGCAGCTGCACCTGCTGCTAGAGCAGATATGGACCTTTTAGTTGTCCCGTCCTGTAGATGAGCGCGCACAATTGCCATTGCTGACTTTACCTTTTTCCCATCAGCAGTGACCTAATCTCATTCCATTTACATCAGCAGAAAGAGTCTACACAATTTCAATGAGCTGCGGACCAGCTTCACTCTGTTTTGGTTCAGCTGACAAAAGACAGCATCATTCCCTCATGACCAGCTCTAATGGCCAGCCCAATCCACTCAGCACCTCTTAGTCCACAGCCGCAGATGCTGATCAGTTCCTGAACATGAGGCTGTCCCATATAAAATGCCTCTTGTGTCGGTTATGCAAGAAAAGCTGTCTGTGCAGAGCTGTAAACTCCCTAAAAAAAGAGGGCTTTATCATGGCTTGAACAAGCTGAATTGGCAAAATCGAAATAGTATTTTCTCTCCATAAGTCTCATTCAGGGAAAGCGCTGCAGTCCTGTCTGCGCCCACAACACCTAGGAATGACCCACAGGCTAATGAGTCTCCGCGTGCAGCGGGAGCACGTCCTGCAGTGGAGGGGGTACAGGCAAGGTGCACTAGCCAAAAATTCTGGAGGCCTCTGCAGAGAAAGAGTGGAAGGGGAGTTAGCAAGGACTTAACAGGAAAAGGTAGTGCAGGATCAAGCAGCAGCTGGAACAGGTATTCAAATACATCTTACTTCCACCACCAGTTCCACTGGTTATTCATGAAAATTTGTAGGACTCTGCTAGTGGCAAGCCAGGAGTCCTCTGGGATGAGGATCTGTGTTCAGGAGGTTGATGCCCATAATGTGGTTTTATTCAAGACTGGTAGCATTCATTCACAGTACAAATTTCATTTTAAAAACTAATTTGATTTAGACAGTGATTGGCTGGTACAGTGCTGCAGTTGTGTTTCTTTCCTTTAGCAGTTAACTTGAACTGGTTTTGTTACACAGATCTAACTAGCCAACAGGAAATATGGATGATGCAAAAGACTGCAAAGAACAGAAACCAAATCATTAATCCTAATATAACTCATTCATTGGCTGCAAGAACACTATCTGTTCAAAGTTTGACATTAGTAAGGGAGACAATGAAAATGAAAATGAAGTTACTTTGGTGTTATTAATTGAAGGGCCTTGGAGTGTGTTTTACATGTTTTTATAACAAACTTCTCTACAAAACAAAGCATGGCAAATATATGCTTAAGGTATCTTCTGTTCTAATTGAGTCAGTGGGTTGTTTTCCTAAGAAAAGTAATGTCCTAAATACCGTAATAAATTTTAGATATGTATTTTTTTACCTCTGTCATATGGCAGCCTTTGTTATACACTGTGAAAAGTGCTGCACAAAGTTATTGTGTGAATGAAAGGTATGGGCACCTGTTTTAGCAATTTGAAAACAGTCCTTCTGAATAAGCAGGAAGCTATTAATAAATTTAGAAGTCAAACTACCATTCAGCTAAACACATAGGCAAACTGCAGCATAACAGTATATGATACAAATGACAACCCCAAACTTGCTATTCATCATACAAGTTGTTAGGAGGTATTATTTTGTAATGGTTGGAAGAATGAGGGATAGGTAAGTATATACCAGTGTAGGGAGTCAGTTTCTGACTATTCTTGACATTTATTTTGATTGTCTGATGATGACCAGAGCAGTTGGTCAGAAGAGGCGATCAGAAAAAATGAGAGGCCACTCTCATTTTGTAAAGCAGGTAAGAGTATAGCACGTCAGCCGTCAACATAGGCATTCACTGTTTCTCTTTGTTTCTTTTTCAGAGGTCAAGAAAATTTTTTCCCATCACATTTTTTGGCTCTATCAGCTGGATTGCATTTTTTTCTTACTTAATGGTCTGGTGGGCACATCAGGTAAGGAGGTGATACTGGTACAAAATACAAGCCCTGTATTGTGTTTTGCACTGTGAGGGATCATTTAGAATTGGACTCCATCATCTATTTCATGCTGAGTAGTGCTTTATTTTAGGAGCTGCAACCATGAAGGAAGTAAATCACTACTCAGCAAATGGGAAGTAGTTCAGAGAGCTGCAGTTGTCCTGACCACAGGACTTGATCATTCTGGTAACATCAGAGCCATCAGCAACCTCTTGTCAATACCTACTGGTTCTATTTGACAACCTTATCTTTCTCCTGAAACTTGTGGAAACCTGTGAAAACAAGTAATTCTCCAATCTTGTCTGTATTCTCCAAGCTAGTCAGTGAGCTCCAGGGTAGTATTCCTGGTTAAACAGATTTACAGCAGAGAACATTTCTTCACCACAGGATGTTTTTTTGCTTAAACCCTTTCAGGTTGGAGAGACCATTGGCATTAGTGAAGAAATCATGGGACTGACTATTCTAGCTGCTGGCACATCCATTCCTGACCTTATTACGAGTGTTATTGTGGCACGCAAAGGTCTGGGGGACATGGCTGTATCCAGTTCTGTTGGAAGCAACATATTTGACATCACGGTGGGGTAAGTCCTAGAGCAAGAAAATTGTGTCTGTTCTAACAAGTCTTTTGTTCTTAGCATGTTGCTGTGGTTTTGCCAAGGGGTTGCCTGAAACAATTTTCTGCCTTGGATGCTTAAAAAGGAGAGTGATGCAAATAGGCAATGGATGTTACTATTTCAAGTGCTCAGAAGGTTATAGATATTTACGTGACAGAATTTTTACAAATTTGTTGCCTAATTATCTGTTTGATACATTGCAGAGCTGCCTAGGCAAGTGAATTGCACTTTAAAAAGTATGCAAGAGCATTGTTCCAAGAAGGAATTTCTGAAGCTTTTTGTGCTTTTGTCAGGTTACCATTGTTTGCTTATGTTACCACTCGTGCTTATACTAGAGCTTTCTCTGTAAATATGATGTTCAAAAACAATTCATTGCCTCTGCAGTATTCAGCATGTTTGCTGTATTAAAAACAGAATGTCATTGTCTTACATAGCTCATTTAGGCTGTTGTTGACATGTGATTTTTTATATACCTGGCAAGTCCCAAATTACAAACCAATCCTCTATTAACACAAAGGACCCTTTGTGTAGCTCTGACAATGTGAAGCAACATCAGATTTTGCAGAATTGTGTTGTTTACACTTTATTGCTTCATGGCAGGTCTAGGATAATGATGTGTGGCCTGCAGTTGGAATTCAAATTCCTTTTTGACCTTTTGAGACAAAGCTAGATCAGGTCCAGAAATAATGTAATCTATGTCTCATTGTTTCAAAAATGTGCAGGAAATATACAAACAAACTGCCTTTATTCCCACATTCCCATCTTCAACACAGGACAGAGGCGCTGAGAATCATGTCTGTACTCTCAGTTTGTCCATCTTTGGTTGTTTCTTGCTATCACACAGAGAAGAACAGGTCTAGTCATAGTTGTAGTACCAAACAGCCTAGTCGTAGAACAGATCATGGTTTTTGCTGGTAAAAATATACCAGCAACTGCACAGGTAAAAAAAAGGGATCCTGAAGTTACAGTGGATAGTAAATGGCTTTTTTACCCTGTCTCTTAGCTAATGGTGGTATCTTTGGACACAGCAGAAAAAATGGGGCACTTTTTTCTATTGATCCAGAAGCATGAAGTGTTCGAAATAACATCTACAAGCAGCAGACCCACAAAATATATGAAAACATTATTCACTACCATGTGCTTCAACTTAGAGCATGTAGGTTGCATTACAAGAATTTTCTCTTTTGCAATGCTTCCTTACTTTTCTTAAAATTTTTAGTCTTCCTGCCAATGGAAATGTTGTTGTTCTGTACCAGTCTGCTAGACCTGGTACACTTAAAAATGAAATGGCACAGTTGAGCTGTAGGCTGGTGTAGTTAGTACTGAGGCTGTAATAAATTATTCTCTCTTGAGCTGCTTATTCAAAGTTTGAATGTCGTGAGCTTCTGACAGCTCTCTTCATGCTTTCTAAGCCTGCTAAGCTCCAATCAGTGGCTTAAATATTTATTTCAGCTTGACATCTTCCAGAGGAATTCTGCCTCATTCTGTGGCATCAGAGATGAGAAATGCAATGACAGCAAATACAGAAATAGAAATTAAGCTGGAGTTCAGTTGAAGTTCACATTTTAACACAGGTTTATATAGTAAACGTTGATCAAGGCTTTTAAGGGACAAATTTGGGGGGCAGTGCCTTGCAGAGTGCTGGTTCTTCATGGTAAGGACATGTCTTAATGCAACCCACCCTGCTATCATGCAGGCTCTTGGAAAGAGAGTGGAAGTAGATTCTTCCGCAGATGGTCTGAAGTCCAGGAACAAATGAAAGGGGTCTTCTGACTCACAGGCAGGATGCCAGGTGATTTGTCGGCCAAAGGAAATATAACTCACCAGTGTAACTAGTGCAAGCGTGGGGAGCCATGTGTTCTCCCCAAGAACCCCAAGCAAGCTGACAAATGAGATTTATGCACATATCAGAAGAGCTAAAAGTCTTCCTGCTTCAGTTTATGCAGGAAGTCTCTAGTTGCATTTTTTAGTGCCCCTTTCTAGGGCTCCTTTCTGCACCTCTGCAACATTTCCAATTTATTTTTCTGTTTCTTAACAGCCTTCCTCTTCCGTGGCTCCTGTATGCTATGATTCACAGCTTTGCCCCGGTGACAGTCAGCAGCAATGGCCTGTTCTGTGCGATTGTCCTCCTCTTCATCATGCTGCTCTTTGTCATCCTCTCCATCGCTTTCTGCAAGTGGAGGATGAATAAAATCCTGGGCTTTCTCATGTTTGGGCTTTATTTTATGTTCCTGATTGTCAGTGTCCTCCTGGAGGACAAAGTGATCCAGTGTCCTGTCTCTGTCTAGTGGAAAGTGCTGTTTCTTGAGAAAAAAAAACAACAACAAAACAAATGTATTTATTAAAAAAAAAAAAAATCAAAATGAAACAGCGAAAAACCACAACGGAAAGCTTCTATGATAATAACCCTTGGATTTGTGAATTTCCTCTCCCTCAATTTTAAAAGAGAGAAAGAAAGGAAAAAAAAGGATACAAAGGGTGGATCTCGGAGCTGAAGAGTGACCGCTGCTGGGCAGTGCAGGCACACCTGAAGGGCTGAGTCCAGCTGCGCTGAGGTTTTCTTTGTCGCCGCTCAGTACTGGAGATCTGCACGCACGGACACAGTGAAAGCTACTGCTTTTCCTCTGCCCATGGTACAGACCCACAGACTTCTCGCTCACTGTAGTAGTATACATGGACACACAGCGTGCTCAGTTCTTGCAGCTCTCATCTTCTAAGGGGAATGCTAATATTAACTTTGTGGAGGCACCACCACCCCCACACCCTGGTATGGGATTTTTTCTGATAATCTGCTGAAACTCCCGAGTGGAAAGCGTATACCGAGCGCATGAGTCACAAATAGGGAAGAGCTTGCACATCTCTTCATATAAGTCAATTTATATGATGCCATTTGAGCAAAGCCGGGGAGTTCATCAGTGTTTTGATCCTCTGCATCACAAGTCTGTAAAGGCAATCAGCAGGATGCTAATGGTGGTTTATTACATCTTGCAAAACTCTTCAGATTCCAGAAACTCTGGCTCTGGTGCTGAAGGGGCCACACTGCCTGGCCATTTTGTGTGACTGGTGCAGATTTTCATTGCATTCACATGCAAAGACCAGAATGGGGATACTCTTTCTTCTCTAATAGCAACACAGCATGCGGAGAGATCATACAACTACTATGGGAACACACCATTTTTGATAATGTAGCAATACTAATAACAACAGTACCAATGGCTTTCAGTTGTTACCATTGTGAGTTTGCCTTTTCATGCCAGAAGAAAAAGGCTAATTTGCTTATGCGTAGTATTTCATACAGAAAATAGAAGTAGTTGTAAAGTGGCAGCCTAATTGCTGAAGTGGATATACGTTTTACAAGCTGTCTTTCATCATTACTTGGAGTGGAAGGACCTTCACAGCTACATATAGCCATTGCTGGAAGAGATCCCCAGCTGCTGGACAAAGCTGGGGCAGTTCACGTTTGCTTTTATAAATCTTGAAACTAGGTAGGGAAAACTAACTATTTAAATATAGTGGAGCTGCAGGAAACCTACATGAAAATTTTTCAGTATTGCTGGAAGTGTGAATGTCTAAAGAAGCCCAGGGAGGAGCGAAAATGCAGTATTCTTTTACTGGAATCCTGAGAGAAGGAAAAGGTCCAAACCTAGAACAAAAAAAAAATAATGAGAGAGAAAGCAACGAAGTGTTTGTCTTTCCTCTAGTTTGGATAATTAAAAAAAATAAATGAGAGGACTGGAATGGGTATTAAGAAAGTATTTAAGATAATCGTTTGTTTGTTCAACTCTTTTGTGCAGTTAGAATTCATTAAATTTCAGCGCATTTTTGTGACCTGTTTCAGCGTTGTTTTGTATTTGTATTGTGCTCACAATGGCAATGCTGTGCTCACAGCTGTGTAACAGAAGGCTCAGCACATTTTGTCTTGTCTGTTTTTCTGTGTTCCATGCTGTCTGCTTCTCACTCATCCTGCTGTCCTTTACTGTTTTCCTGTTATATGTGTTTGTATATAATATCTGGTTAGAGACTAAGGACTTGACAGAAAACAAAGGTAGAGAAAACAGTAAAAAATACATATTATAAATTACTAAAATTTTAATATTATGCGATATCATGAAGAAAGAATTAAAAATGAACAAAAGCAAGAAACTAGGAGTTACAATGTCTGCCACTCATATCTTGTCCTAAGATACTAAGTCCTAGCTACATTCAGACTCAGTATTCAATCTTAACCACACATTTGCAACATCTCTTGCTTCTTATTGCTTTTTAGTGTGAGCTTCACTCATTGTGAGCAAAAAATTTGCCTGTGTTTTTAAGAACCTTCATTGCTCCAGACTCCTTACCTGTCTCAACGATAGTGCTGCCCACCTCTTAATACTCGTTTCTAAGGGTGTACACAATGGAAAGATATAAATATACATACCTACAGTGCCCTCTACTGACAAGAATGGAGATCTTGTAAAAGCAAACCTAAAACCCAAATTCTGAGCTCAAATGAAGCAGTTGCCCTAAGATACGGGGCTGACTCTGCAGTAGAATCTGTCCCAGAGTAGTCACCAAACTCTTTTATTTCTGACAACAGTGCTCAAAACAGGCACAGATCCTTTCCCAAGTGAGCAGAATAAGACAGAGCGATCCACAAGAGCATGTGCAGGAACAAAATAGGTCTGTCTGTATGGGCGTTACAATATACAAAGATGCCAAGATTCACTGGTCTGGCATTTAAAATCACAAAACCAAGGAAGGGCAAGAGTCTGATCTCTGTTCAGTACATTACTCCTTTTTTGTTTGGTTGGTTTTGGTTTTGGGTTGGGTTTTTTTCGTTCATAACTTGGTATAACTGCCACACTTGGAAAGGAAGAAGCCCTGCCTGACCTGGAGAGCTGTAAGAGCCCTCTGCTGCACCCTGCAAAGTGAGGGCAGCAGCAGGGGAGGCTACTGCCCCACCGAGGGCAGGCAGGGAGAAAAGAGTAACTGATCAAAAGCCCTACACACTGGGAATGTTTCAGTCCAAAGCTGGCATCAGCAGCTTGAAGGAAGACTTTTATGTGTATGGCTAAGGGCTGGTAGCCTGAAGTGGCATTTGTATACTGTCTTAGAATATATCTGACTCATTCCTTTCCTGTGTCTGTTTGCCCTTATCAACATATTTATCTCGGAAGGTATTAAAAGTAACTTTTTCCCCTTAGGAATGAGACACCTCACAGCTCCCACTGCCTTGCATCTGCTGGGCAGATCATAATTCAAATAACTGAATAACTGTGTGGCCAGTGGGCAGCTCAGCTCCAGAGGTAATAGGAGAGATTTCAGTTGTGTGGCGCTTTTTGTGGAGGCTGGCTGCAAAAGCTGGTTATACTTACCAAGGCAGCTTTCCACATAGCTGCTGGGGTAAACTGTTTCAGAATTCTTGCATGCTGATGTGCCCTTCAATTATAACACAACAGCTGTGCTGGTAGAGAAAAGACAGGGATGGGATGGAGGGAGAAGCATGGGCCCTTATACCATGTGGGAGGAGTTTGAAAATCTTAAACTGGAGAGCTGAGAGAACATCCCAGAGCTGCTGCAACCCAGTGACTGGACGTCCATAACTTCTACAGGTCCAACATTGGCAAAAATGCACACCACTTTGTGGGACACTCCTATTTTACAATGACAGCAGATTTCCCAGCACAAAGTGTTTCTCATTGTTCATAACTGTTTCCGTGTGGGATCCATGAATGTTTCTCAACATTGTACACCTAGAAGCCACAATTAAATTTCTGTTTTCTTCAGTCAAAGTTCTGAATGACTTCACTAGGGATCTGGTCCAGCAAACTGCCCAAATTCTACAGCAAGTTGGTCAGCGTTGAAGCCTCTTCCACCTACCTGTATGCCTGTGTTCATTTATTCAATTGACTATGCTGTCTGCATAATCCTTATGAAGCATGAATGAATAATTAATACAGAAATCAGTGTTATGATCAAGGCCCTGTTCTAGCCTAGGGTGTTCAGGACAACACCAGCTTGGCAGCACAGTAGGTAAGATAAGAATGCAACTTCAGGTTAGATGGGCAACTCTCTGTGACATCATCACACCTGAACAGAACCAATGTTGGACATGATTTTTGGAAGGGATTTCCAGTAGCATCTGAGTAAGATCATGGGTGAGATTGTGACCTGTTTTAAAGATTTTCTGCACTAGCTTCATTGGAATTAAAGAAGAGAATGGGCCCCATCAGTACAAAATATCATTGGAGTCCTACAAATAGTTGCTGTTTTCCACTAAAAACAAAACCAAAAAAGCTGGCTTCTGTCTGCAGAAGTCAGAATCGAATCTGTAGGGTAAATGCTACAAAAGTGTGATAAAAAGTGTGATAAAAGGATGATCTCCTCAAGAACTACATGTAGACATGGAAAAATCTTTCAACAAAACTCAGTGTATTTTAAATTAGCAATTTTACTGACAGCTAGTGCTTTCTTGTAGTGCAGACAGGCTCTCTGTGTCTGTATGCCTCTGCTTATTTATTCAATTGATGTGGCTGTCTGCATAATCTTCATGAAGCATAAAGCACAGTGGGTGACAAAGAAGCTTATCTAGATGTCATTTGATGTTTGTAATGGCAACGAACCTACCATGTAATTTCCACATATGCTACTCTGAAGTAGTTCACGGTCGCTGTCACTCATGGTACTGTTGTGTGTGGATATGAAGGTCCACAAAGCAGTAGGTTAAACATGTGGTTAATCCAAGTACTGTAAAAAATAGATGCTTAGAAATACTCTTAATGTTTGGGTGTTTTTTAAGGGATTATTTCTCTGGTTTTCTTTTACTTCATTACATATTTTATGAAAAAGGGGATATACAATGTTTTTTAATTATTCTTCTTTCAGCAGTAATTCCTTAAAATAGCATCTTGTGGTCCATATAAGTTATGTTCTAGATCAAATATGAGTCTGTATCAGATAGATGGATCTATTTAACTTATAACAAAGAAATAATCCCTTCTCCAACAACTGGCCCACTGAAATCCAGATTATTTCCACCATTAACTTGGGTAAGATGTAGATTTTTATCTTAGGATCCCGTATTTCATAAATGCACTTGTGTAACAAACATAATTGTCCTGGGAGCTATGTACAAAGAAAAAAAAAATTGCATTCACTTGTATTCTTGGAAACCGTTTTACCTCTTGTAAATAACAATGACACAGCTAACTGAGAAGGAGGCATGGTTTGTTCCTTTGAGCAGGTGATTTTTGTTTTCCTGCTATTCCTGGAAAGTTTGATGCAAGAACTTGCAGCTGGAAACGTATCTGCAGAATGTGATTTTGAGGTTAGCAAATGGAATAGTTTGAACGCAACAGTGTGGAGAAGAGTCCAGCTCCAGCCCTCCAAAAGATGTGGGTTTCACTCCCGGCTGATGTTAAAATGATCCTTTTTGGATCTGTTGCTATCAGTTACAGGAGTATTAGTACTGAGATGTCTGTAATTTCCATTGGGACTGGGGAGAGTAACTTCCAGATTGAAGTCAGACAATTCAGTGTACCCATCCAATACAGAAATCCTTTATGGATCACAGCCCCGTAGTCCAGACAAGTCATCCTGTAGATCTGCTGTGTGTTGCTAATTGTCAGTGTATGGCATCTGAGGACTTGTCTGCCTGGATGGGTGCAGATAGTTTGGACGTTCCCCTGCCCATGCTCCTGCCTGGCTGGACGTAAGCCATGTCTTCTCCAGAAGCCATGTAATCCCATTAGAGTGGCGCTGAGCCCCTCCTCCCAGCCAGCCAGATCCAGGTCAGCCCCATCCTAGAAGCCATGTAACCACTTGGAGCATGGGTAGACCAGACACACAACTGGCCACGACATTCCTACATGAGCCATAAGTGGCCCAGGACAAGATTAAGTAAGAAATAATGTAATTCGAGATTGGTAAATGAACTGTACATTCATGTAGGTTTATTGTAAATTCACCACTCATCAAACACAAAACCAATCCAAACAATGAAATTTGTATGCGTTTTTAAAGATCTTGCACTTTACTATTTTTTTTTTTTTATTTTATGTCACATAGTTGTCTTAATGCAAAAAGAAGCCATAAAAAACCCAGAAGACTAGTATGGGGTTTCTAAATAAGGGGATCATTAATTTTGAAGTAAAGAATCCATTTCATGTCTCTGTTTAAGGTATAATGTAAAATACTGTCAAATAAATGTACAGTAAAGCAGGATCTGGTTTTGCCTTAGTGAAGCTGTGAGTGAGTTGGGGGCGAGTTTGCTCATACTCTTGACCTTTCCTGTGGGACTGTAGAAAATGCTGCACACTGTCTTTGCAGCGGGGGCTCAATCCTGCCATCCTTTTTCACCCCAGAAGAAGGAATACAATGCTCGCAGAGTTAGGCCCAATGAAGCAATTAAATCATCCTGTTACTTTAATGTTTCCACTGAGATCACAGTAAAGGAAGCTCTTAATGTTTTACAAGAGATGACTTACTTCTGTCACATCTGTTTTACAAAAGAGTTAAAGTTTTCAGGGTCAGGATATCCAGCAGAAATCAATCATTTCTTTTAAGCCCCCCACCCCATCAAAATTAAATGATGCCAAAGGGATTTCACTTGGTTTTTTGTTAATTTCCATTATCAAGATCTCTGTTACGCAGTTTTAATTTTGCAATCCTGACTCTGGGGAGTTAACTCACATGAGTAGAAATTATTTCTGTCACTTAAGATGGCAAGATCAGGTCATTGTATTGTCATGTGAAAATAATAGTAGCGTGTTATAACTGACAATCAGATGCTATTTTTGTAATAAAGCTTTTTTAGCTTGTTTGTTTAACTTTGTAGTTTTCATACTCTTTCATCTCTCATTTTCAATTTAATGTAATAAAAATCTGAAGAAGTCCCCCATCTTACACATTTCAAACTTAAAAAAAATACATTGCTGTGGAAGCCAGTCCAGGCAACCCCCTGAAAATTGCAGTTTTTCTCATGTGTTTATGTGTCGGATCATTATTCACTATATGAAACTCTTGTATCGCTGAATCAGTTTATTCTCTGTGAATATAAGTTTGTATATAGTATGAAAGTTAGCTTTATTTGTACATAGGCTCTCGGAAATAATCCCTTCTATCAAAAGTCCTACTTCACTGTATCTACAGAATGTTTCACTGTGGCGTGTACACTTTCTCACCTTATGATATCAATACAGAGCTCTCCATATAAATCACTTTATGTAATAGAGTTGTCTAAGTGTGAATAACAATAACAACAATAAATACTAATAAAAAGACTTAACAGTGTGTCAATTTGCTCAGTATCTTCTGTCTTAATTGTCTTGAACTGGCTATGGCTCTGAAAATAATATTTTAACTACCTGCTCTGGGTTGAATGATGATCTGCAATGCTACTCTTCATCATAAGTGTTCAAGCAGCACTAAATGCCTCTTTCCCTATCCTACTTTCTGTGCATATGCAGAGTAAGGAAAACATCTGTGTTCCAGTGAGCCTAATATTTAATTAAACAAGGGGGGTTTGTCTACAACCCAATGTGAATCCACCAGTTGACATCTTCCTGGAGATGTGTATGACTGGAGCCCTGTGGTCCCAGTTGGGTCAAGTCCCCTTACATTTCTTTACTGACATGTTTACTTACAGGTTTTTTTGGATGCCATTCATCAGTTAGACACCTTGTTTAGTCTTCAGGCTCCACAGTCTGTTGTCCTTGTGAGCTAGAATGCTTGGCTTTTTTTTTTAGTCTGTCATTGGATGAATGATACTTTTAAACAAAAGAATGATCTTCAATAAATAATAGCAAAAGAAAATCGGTAATGTTAAAAAATTCCCATAATCAACCAAACTTTCCATCTTCCCAAGTTATGAAAGGTTGCAATAGATGTTATTACTGTTTCTCCTGTGGTAGCCCCAAGAAGTCATCCTCCACAGTGACATCTCATATGAGGCATTTTGTGAGCTCAGGACAGAGATTTTTCATTCATCTTTAACCATACTAGAGCTTAAAATTTTTAGATTGGAAAAAACAAAAGAAATTTGCAAATAGGCTAAGAAAGAGTTGAGAATAGTGATGTTCCTGAGACATTCATGCCTGCCAAACGGGAAAAAACCAACAAGGTCAAGCACATCCTGCAAAAAACAAAGTTGGTGTTCGCTGCAAGTCACAGAGGCTTTGAAATTTAGGTTGGTGATGGAGACTTTGAAAGAAAGACTGTGTTATCTAGAGAAGTGAATATGCATACACGGACACACACAAAACGTGCTCTGTGGGTGTGTGTTGTCTTGCCCCACTGCTTGGTAGCATTTGGACCCTGCCTCAACTTCAGCCACTTCTGAAAGAAAGTAGAGGATTTAAAATCCTTCTTTACAACATCAGGCCTTGATGATACATGACGGGTGTGAGCAGGAGAAGGAGAAAAAATGTATTTAACACCATCCTCAATCCTGCCTAGGGGAACGATGGCAAGTTTCCTTGCCACATGTTTTCTCTTCCATAAGCAAGTACTTCACTGCCTTATCTGTATTGCCTGAAAAAACAAAGCTCTATTAATTCACTAGTACTCTATCATTTACAAGTAGTTATATTTGGGGTGTTTATTGAAAAGGAGAAAAGTGATGTGCATCATTATAACCAAGTATTTGGTCCCTCCCCTGGAAAGACTTCAGAGCTTCCCATTAAAACGGGGAATTTCCTTCCTGTTAACGTCTCAGAGAAATAAATATTTGTGCCAGATACCTGCAAAGAACAAAGAGAGATAGACTACAGATAATAGCCTTAAAGAGGTGTTTTAATCATCCCTTCATCTCCTACTAATGCAGATTTCCTCATCACAGTTCGTTGTGATCAAGGTTGTGGTCAAGGTTTTTTTTGGGCAGGGTGATGAGGTATCAGGGATTAGTCTGTAAATCTGCAGTATTGCCTCTGAGGCCTCAAACCCAAACTGAGCCGTTTCTCTCATGCCAAATATGAGTGTCATAGGCAGAAAAGTTACCAGCATCCCTTAAGTTAAAGTGCACCAAATTGGATGCTTAAGCGAAAAATTGACAAGGATCTTTGAATGAACATGAGGTGTCCCACAAAGCTTGGACTTACCTGCAACCACTTTTCACCTGTCCACCGGTAATGATGAGTAAATACCAGCCCTCCACTACAACTTTCCCCTAACTACTGCCTGTAAATGTGTGAAACTGCAAGTGCTGGTTCCTCTGTAACAGGATTGCTGGCAGCGAGGCCGGGTCAGAGCCACAGAGGAGGTCTGGCTTGCTGTCTGAGGCAGAGGAGGAGTTGAGTGTAAGACTATGCTTGTGTGATCTGCCTGGCTTGGGAAAATACACCACTCCACTGGACCTTGAGTTTGATGCTGTATTCCAGAGAGCAGGGCAGGAAGGGAAGACTATGAGAAAAACCGATGCAAGAAAACTATCAGAGTTTATGTCTAAAAGGACACTTAATAGACTGCTTTCCTTCCTGTCTTTCTGCAGCCAAATTTAATTGTATTGTAAATGGTTTTTTGCACTGTTTCAATTTGGTGACAGTGAAAAAAACACTGCTCTCCTCCCCTGCCCCCTTATGTCCTATTCTTGGTTGCTAACTAGGATGAAGGAAAAGGGAAACTACTCCCAGAATTTTTTAAAGGCCCTGTGAGGATCTAGACCTACTCTTCTCATCCTGTACTGCCTGCCTGCCTTGACTCCATGCCATATTGCTGGTCAGGACTTGCCTCCCTGGCAATGGTCAACTCTTGTTACTTTGGTATCTGCGTTTTCTTGAGTAACGGGTAGTACCCTAATCCATTGTAGCTACGAGATATCTCTAGCCAAAACTAGTTCTAAAGAGCTTGACTTATGTGTCTCACAACATGAAAGACTATTCAAGAAAAATTAGTTTGGTTATTGGAAACATTAGCTCCTTCCAGGCTAACGTGCTGTATTGTTCAGCATTTGTGCCTCTGTCAAAAGTGTCAGTAAACCCATTTTCTGTTATATTTTATAACCTCTTTATAAAAAACTGTTTCCTAAAATCCAGTTTACTCCCTACTCAGAACAGCAATTTTCATCAAAGCTCTTACAGAAACTGACTGAAAAGCAGGAATTCCTTAAGGTTCATTATTGTTAATAAAAAACTTTCTCCCTGTAAAAGAAGTTTCCTGGACAACCTCTCTTCACCACCACCACCCGTCCTGCTAAAACCTGTTTAAAACCAGGATGTTGTCCTGGCAAAGGCATGGGCAAGCATGGTAGAGCCAAACCTGCCGTGTCCTCAGCTGTGTTTTTACTGTCCTGGGCCCCACCACACTGCTGTCCTCTCTGTTCCCCACACTGCTCAGCATTCAAAATAAATGCTGCCACAAGGGCTGCCCTAGCAAGTGGGAGCAGGTGATGCTCAGAGCATGAAGAGCTCAGGACTCACACAGCTTGGGCAGTGGGAAGGACTCCCATCTAGAAGTGAATCCACAGCCCTGGCTGACCGGGCATGAAATTGTCTTGGCGTAACTCAGGTTCACCAATTGCAGTTTTGTTTTGGTTATACCTGGGATTTTCACCCTTTTTCATCTTAATTACTATCTCAGTAGGCCACTTGGGGTTTTGTAAACTATTGCAACCCTGAGAGAAGTGTGGGGTTGGCTTAGAGCAGTGATGCCAACATGATGCTTCTTCAGGTACGTTGCAGGCACTGCTGTCCTCCAGGCGAGGCCAGTTTGCTGCAGCTGGCAGCACTACTGACACTACTTTTAGCTGTCTTTGGTATCACTCGGCAGCTGGAAGGACAGCAGCGAAGATCAGCTCTGCAGGCACTGCCAGGCATCATGGAAGGAGCAGCGAGCAGCTGGCATAAGCGGAGGTATCTTCAGGGGTTTCACAGTGGGTTTGTGCCAAAGTCTGGGTACCAACAGAAAGGTGACACCATGCACCCACTTCTTCGCCTGCTCTGGTGAGCTCTACTGTTTCTGGCTTACAGAAGGGAAATAGAAACTATTTAGTGGCATGCTCCAGCTTGTGTAGAGCATCTAAAGTCACACACCCCCACAACACGCAGGCTTTATGAGCAGACACTTCTTGGAAGGGGCAAAAAAATTAAAATCTCCTAGCCACCAGTGTTGCCGAGGAAGTGATACATTTCGCTCATAGATAGAAACAGCAATACATTTATTGATATAAAACAGGGATTTAACAAAGTTCAATAGTAAATGCGACGGTGGTTTAACAGGATTCGAGATGTCAGGGCACACATGGTTATTTACTGCACAGAGGACAGGGTCAGACAGAACTGGCAGGGAGACTCTACCATTGAGTCATGAGGTTCAGAAAAGCCCCCCTTGCTTTCTAAACTCCTTCTCAGAGAGGAGTCCAGGTGCAGCTGGATCCAGCCCTAGTCCCAGACTTGGACAACGCTTTATGTCTAAAGGAATATATACGCACAATCCTTCCCTTATATCACTTAACTGAGATTTCAAAGTTTAGCATGCTATTTCACTTACCGAGCATCTGTTGCAACAAGGAGTCTCTGAATCTTGAGAAGTGACCTTGAGAATTGTCCCTACTCAAGGGGAGATCCTGGCATGCAGCCTGCTGCCGTGCACGAGAGCTCAAAGGGCTCTTGGACTGTTCATTATTTATGGGGGTAAGACAATTGACTTACAGTCATATTTGCGTATTGACCACAGTACCAGCATTGCTGAAGTTAGCCCTTGGCTATTGTGTTGCGAAACTACTTTGATCCAGATGCAGCCATCACGACTAGATGCACCCATTGTGACCACCACTGGTGATTGTCACTTGGGCAGTATTATGGGAGATAAAGGTCAGTTCAGCGCCGGGGGGAGAGGGTAGGACACTGTCACAACCAGCTCTGTCACAAACTGCGTCAGGAAGAGGTGGGCACAGTGATCTCCCGGAGAGGCACTAGTCTTGGGAAGTGCCAAGGGAGATAGGTGGACTGCAACGCAAACAGGTCATGTCCTCAGTGCACAAAAGGTGGCTTATCTGGATTAATAATTGATGCCATCATGGTTGCTGAAGCTCTCATTTTCTTGGAATTACATCGATATCAAAATGTCCGGCAGCAGTTGTGTTTGCCGACATTTGCAGGCAATTGCCCCAGCTGACCACAAAGAAGTAATAACAAAACCGTTAATGCAGGAGAAAGCAACATGCAGCCACAGCAAGCACAGTAAGCAGGGCGGTACACCTCTTTGTGTCCTTGTTCCAAATATATACTTCTCTTAGCGTTACAGCAGCTGTTCTCCTCCCCAGTCAAATTCCCTGCTGGCTTTCCTTGCGACAAAAGCGTCATCCTCCAGGCTGATTTCAGTTCTGAACATTGCAAAATAAGGGCAGTGACAGAGATAATAGGGGGAGTGCAGTAAGCATCTGCCAGTACAGGGTAGGTGCCTAGACAAAGCTCTAGGTTTCTCTAGGCTCCTGCACCAGTCCCTACTAAGTCAGACAGCAGCTGGACGTACACGGATTGCTGCCTCTCTTCATCAGCCGTGTAGGGAGTCCCTCCTTACTTAGACTCACGCAGGGTGAATTTCCTCAGTCCCCCCCCACACGCCTGTGAAGACCCACGGGTGGTGTATTCCTTCTACACTGAGAACTGAACAGATTTCTATCTCCTGTTCACTGTGTGTCCTGATTGCATGCCAAGCAACGGAGCGCATCCCGTCATTTCCTGAAGGTCTCTATGCATCTGCAGGAGGGCAATGCGTCAAAGCACACATCTGCTCAGCATCCAGAGCTACACAAACTCACCATGCAACCTACAACCTGTCAGCAGGCTGCAGGGAGTGATTTGTCTGTATTAGTTGCATCTGAAGGCATTGGCCATGCAGATTTTCCTCTGTGGACACCAGTGAGTCAGCAACAGATTGAAAAAGGCTTTGAGCTCTTCAAGAAGCAGGGAAGGGAGATTATGTCAGCCTACACAGTTCTAGATACAGCAAAAGGAGGAGTCTCAATAAACCTCTGTCTTTTCCCTAGTTGGGAGTCCTGTTTTAATCTCCATTAACAGGCAGCTAATTTGAATGAACTAGCAACCAGGAAAGTCAGGAGACCTCAGTGACTGGGTTCTCTAAAGCCCTCAGATCAAAGCCACAGGCAGCACAGCTCTGCTGCTTGAGTGATGATCAACCCTTAGTTACAGACAGAAGAGACTGGCAAGAAAATACAAAAGGGAGAGATACGTATGACAGGAAAGGAAGGAGAAATGGGGGGAGCATTTCCATTTCTACATGACGCAGTCCCTTGTCTTGTTTCCATCAGGTCTATAGTTCTTTATCCCCTTTAACTGGCCTGCATTACTCCTACGGCAGTCTGTATTCTCTTTAATTTTGTAGTGCAGCCTGAGTTAACTATCAAGCTAGCTTGTTTCACAGTCTAAACAGCCTCTACAGGCCTGGTCTTGCCCTCATTGGTAGAGAAATCTCCACTGGCTTCACAGTGGGAGATGTATGCAGGAAGAGTGAGTCTAAAGGAGGGACTCTGTGTCTTAGTTATCGGACTGCTGCTTTCGGAGACTGTATCAAGAGAACTGAAAGCAAGATAAATCCATTAGTGAAGACGAAAGATAGAAAACACACACAGATGAGTACAATTTGTGCAGAACTTCTTCATGAACCAAAGGGCTGGGGAGACAGTACATTGAGTTCAAATTCATTATATTGTTATGGGCAAACAGAAAGATAAAATGCATCTTGTAGAATGGCAATTGCTAATTTTAGACAATTACCTCAATCTTGCAAGGTATAATGAAGAAATATCCTGAATGTATGAAGCCCACCACAGTCAAAATAATAGGGGACCAATAGACCTATTACACAACTATCTCAGTTGTCCCTCTTTCCTTTAAAAATCTGATATAATTTCCTTAGGAAACATAGCAGGATGCCTGCTTCTATACCGCTCCTGGTCAGGACTTTTTCTTGTATTTTACTCATTGGCTAGTTTCACTCAGATTTGACAGACAGGTGAAGGTCTCAAAGCAACTTAGTTCCTATGAGCTTCATAGAAGCAGCTACCTTAGTGTGGAGGAAGTAGTTGCTATCAAGTGCCTCTGCCTAAAAAGAGATGAATGACCTTCTGCACTATTAGACACAGAGAAGTCATGAGAGGGAGAGCCAGAGACCTTACGAATACCCCAATGACATGAAGTTGTGTGTAAGGTAGAGAACTGTAGCAAGTCCAACTTCATCAGTTTGTGGAGCTCCACGTGACTTTTGCTTTCCTGGGCTGGCTGGCTGTCTTTTGTAATGACTAAAGTCTCTTCTGTAGCAACAGTCCTGCAAGTAGTGTATAGGGTTAGGAAAACTGTGGAGCACTAGAGGGCATGGGGCTGAAGACACAGGTCCTGCCCAGAGTCCCCAGGCTGGGGTTGAGGCAAGTGCCACCCTGGGGGCAGTGCCAGCCATAGGCAGGCAGCACAGGGAGGAGAACTGTTTGTTATCCCAGATGATAGCTCCCTAGCAGGGCTAGAAGTTTGGCAGTGCTGAGTATAAAACCAGTCTCCTGAGAGGAAGAAATGTAGGATCTTCTGGATGACAAGAAAAACCTAACATGCATATCATGCTCCATTGCAATGGGGTAACATTTGGGCCATTCCTCTACAGGTATTACACCACGTTGTGTAAAAACCATTGTGTTTGTTTTTTTTTTTAAACACTATCAAAGACTAACATTTGTCAGAGACCTTCATTTGCTTAATATGAAAAGTTTCTTCATCTGAGTGGACTGATCAACTTCTTATGTTTTAGAAAGTATTTCCAAACTCTTAAAAAGGCTATAAGGATTCTATTATGAAGGAAATTTGATGTCTGATTTCTCCTATTGTAGATATCAGATAGGAAACATGCAGAAAGAAATATGACCTTTGTATCTGAATTGCAGGCCTAATACTGATGGATGATGACATTTTTGTAAAGTCTTCATTCTTGGAAGGTTGCCTATTGAATTAACTCCTAGGCTCCTGATTAAAGTACGGCTAAGCATGTTTTGAAGGAGAAAAAGGATGGATTCTCTCTCTAGTGATTAACAGAAATGTGTGGTAGTCTGCCAGTGCCCTTGGTTTTCTTATGGATCTCTAGCCGCAAAAGAATTAGACTCCAAAGAGGTTTATCACAGCCTGAGGCCCAACCCCAGAGCTGACTGAACAAAGGAGAATCCTTCCAACAGGTCTTCCCCCTAGCATCCACTCAGCAATGGCCTGATGAGTTTGCATCATAAATACTCACCCATTAAGTTTTGATTTTATTTTGAAGCCCAGCACCTCTTGCAGCGAGGAATAAGTAATCCAGCTCACAGAGAAGCTATCCTGTGTGCCATCAACAAAACTGATTTTGACAACAGTAGCAACATGCCAAATATACCCCAAATAAATAGACTTTCTGTTTCTTACCTTGCCCAGCAGACCCTAGCAGAATTTTCAGATTCTACCCCATGATTGTGCTAATTGTAAATTTAATGTCATGGGTACATCCTTGACACGGAGGAAAGGTAAGAATACCAGTAACACTTAAAATCAGACATCCTCAACCCTTTAAGGTAAAAATTACCACCATCTGAAAGAAAAAAAATAGTCTTAATGGTGCTCAGGAAATTATTGCTATACACAAACTGTATCTTAGTATTCACCACTCTTTTTCTAGAAGCAAGTCCGTTGAAATCTTTCTGAAGTATCCCATTTAGCCAGTCAGAGATAATCATGCTGATAGGTCTATTTATGGTTTTCACAAAATATTACTGTCAAATGTGACTGTCCTGGATCACAAAATACAGCTGAGTCATTTGCAGGCTGTACCAACCAGACTGTGAAAGAAAAATCATTGTTGTGAACTATTGCTTCATTTAAAAAGCCTGTCTGAGGGAGGCATAAAGAAAAGAGATTCTTTTTGCAGATCTATTTAGTGCTGTTGTCTTCGTGTGAAGACAACAGAGACTCAAATGACAGAATATTTGGATGATTTGGATGGAACTGAGATGTCTGTCAGACTGTACCATTCCCTGTTCTTACTCTCTGAAGAACAGTACCATCCAGACGACAGTCATAAGGTTGATGATAAATCTAGTGCAGGTAAACTCACAGATGGTGCTCTACAAAAGGCAAAAAAATACAGTAATGAACTCCTCCCTGCTTGGAATTAAACCTTCACTGATCATTTGCCACCTTAGGAACCCAAACCATTACATCCTTCACAGCCTGTCTCTGTCACATGCAAGGTCAAGTTCCCAAGTTTGTCTGTTCTCTTCAGTGACTTTTCATGGGACAGGATCCCCTGCAAGATCACAACCTCAGAGAGCAACTCTCTTCCCCAGAAACCATGGAGGGAAACAGTTCACACCAAGAATTCTAGAAGGGGAGACGGAGTCGCTGGGCTATTTGTAAAGTGCTTAGCTCCAACAGCAGTTAACAGCTACCAGTCCCATCCTTTACCTCAGCAAACAGCTAATCCAAAATGAACAGCACCCTCCACTAGGGTCTGTAAAGTGAGATGTTGAAAAGAAATACTTTTGAATGTCTGCATCCTATATATAGCACAGCAGGATTCCTATTATTGGCTTTGCTAGCTGAGTGATGAGAGGCACCAAGAACTAATCCTGTGTTTAGCAAGAGTGTAAAATCCTCCAGTTCTAAAAAAAACCAACATACCAAACCTCTGGTATGAGAAACAAGGAAGTATCTATGTTAGATGACACAAATACCACTTCCATCTTCTCCGCCAGCTAGCATGCATTTTGGTACCCAGATACTGTGGTTCATACAGACAGCAGTATCTCACCCACTTTTCTAAATGCTTTGACCTTATAAGATCTCTCTGCTTTTAAAGAAAGGCCCAGAGCTGTACAACCCTTTAAGATGCACATTTATACAGTCACAAATAATGCCCTACATGCTCACACTCACCTCAGACAGTTTTCTGCTGTGTGAGTCACCCTTTTCCTAGAATGAACATTTGAGATCAGAGAAGGGAGGTGCAATGGGAACAGAGCAAAATATGAGATCATTGTGGAATATTTTGAAGTTTTTTTCCATTAGGATGTCCATTCTTTCCTGCCACTGTGGTTATTGATAGGTACAGTTTAAGGGCCAATCGTATATTCCATTATGCCAGTTCTGTATAAAAAAGGAACAAAGAGATGGTTCTCAGAGAGCCTGATGTGAACTCTCATGGAGCACGTAAGTGGCATTTAGCTGTAAACCTTTGTCAGTGATTTCAAAGCTGTTTCCACAGTCTAGGGATTTCTTCTATGTATTTTTTTTCACACTATCAAGATGCTATCACCCAGCCATTCAAGTTAAATGATAACAAAAAATGACAGTTCTTACTGCTTTTCTGTTTCATCCATTTCTGAATCCAGCTGAGGTGCTAAATGGGCTGAAATTCCCAAGGTTGCAGGTATTTCTTAAAGCCTACTTGGATCCAATAAATACCATCACTAATGCAGCATATAGGGCCTTTTGTATGAGGTAATACTTTAATCTGCGACAAATGCCAGTCAGGGCTGGCAGGTGAAAGGTTTTTGTGATTTTCTCAGTCTGTCTTCCACTCTATATTATCTTTGTCATTCTCCTGCTTGTGCTGTAGCTTTGATTGTGGCAGTGACCAGCGAGATATACAGACAATGAATTATATTACAAATGCCATATCTAAGCTTCCCAAAAGGAATTAGTAGTATTAACAGATAATACACTTCTCTAGTGGTAAATAAGCAAGAAATAAGCTGTGGTTAATTAAAACTGTAAGAATTATTTTCTTATCTAAATGCTCAGCTTTATTAGAACAAAGCCATAGAGCCTTGGAGCAAAACCTAATCCTTGCATCTAACTACTGACCTGGATAAAACATACATTTTTAAGTTATCTTAATTATTCTTCATTATTGTAGATAATTGTCAGCTATAAAACAGCATGCTACAGTCTAAGGATGGACAGATCTCAAGTTGTATTCCTCATTTTTCCCCCAGTACAAAAACGATGAATGAAAAGATTTAGCACTTGTAGAAAGGAATGAACCCTCACACTTTACAATTAAATTCTGATGCTCATAGCTAAAAGGTATATTCAAAGCCAGGCATTCATCACGGTTCAGTGAAGGACTTGCCTTTCATATAAATGATAGCAATGCACAGCATTAAGATAATAGTCCTTAAGCAGAAGGTGGTCCCTCTTGCAAGGGGTATAACACCTTTCATTTCAGACACAAGCAGAGCACTCCTTGTGGGTAGGTCTTTATATTAGAGCTTATGGTAAAATTTCTTATGCTTTGTATACTCAGGTCCAATGTATGTTACTGTATGTAGGCACTTCTCTGCTGCTGAATGCTGTGGCTACAAACTGCCACCAGTATTAGCAGGTTAAATGGCATCATGTAGGTTTCCTGTCTGTATTAGTTTTCAGTGCTGCAACCACTGGCAGTGGTTGCACAGAGAATTAAAGATTGAATAATGCTAGCACAGGTAGTACCTTGAAAGCCATGACACAGCAGTTTGAGCAAGAGAGAGAGGAAAAGAGGAGAAATTCAAATGAACATTGAAGTGGACAACAAGCAAAATAGATGACCAGCATTGGAGGATTTGAGGAAAAAGCACTGAGCAGCGAGGCCAAAGGACAAGGCTATTTGGCCACGTGGTCTCTGATTGCAAAAAACCACGAGCGCTCTCACCACCATCAGTTACAATGCTGTAGGTTATTTTTGCTTTCCTATGTATTTCTTCCCTTGCAGCACTTCTTCCTTTTTGCATACAAGCTAAAACTGGTATTGGCAACACACATCACAGCTCTTTTCTTTCCCACTAGGCTTCTTTCCTCCACAGGCTAATTACCCCTTTCCCTTGGTGGAACCACATAGTCCTGACCATCACAGTTTGGGCAGTGACACAAAATTAACAGAGACCATGAAGTAAGAAGTGCGCATTTGTTAGACAGAGAACAGACATAGCCTCCCCTTTGCTGGATGCCTCGCATTGTGCTCTAAGAGACATTGCTCTGTGTCACAACCCTCTTCCTCCTCCCTGTGCCTGTGGGGAAGACAGGCGCCACTTACCCAGTCTGCTCCTCATCATCTCAGCTGAGCAAAGACCTCCTGTGGTGGAAACCTGGGGCAAGGATCTTTATTTATCTTTAAACCTTTTATAAATACACCTTATTTTGACTAGGGCACAACCCTAGAGTGTGAAAAGAAACAAGCACTCCCTGGGAACTAACATCATGCTGTAGTTCAGAGACAAGGAGATCCAAGACAGAGAGGACTTCATTCTCCTGCATGAATGAAGGATAGGTCACTCAAACTTCTGGATTATCTGCCTCAATTCTGTGTATGGATTGTGGTATTTCCATAGAAATAGCATGGACTGTTGACTTCTGGCCCAAAGGTGTAGCTCTTATTTCAAAGCAAGGAATGGAGACATTGCATGTGTGTCACCAGAACGATGTCTCACTTTTGTAATTTAAAATAGTGTAGCATTTTGGTGTAAAATTCTTCACGATCTCTTGGAAAGACTCACAACAAGATATCTAGGGCCTGCCTGTCTTGCCTTCCCACCTGGTCCTCAGATTCCTAACATACAGGAGAGTATTGCTAATTGATGAGGATTTCCCTAATCACCTGTGAGCAGTGACCCGGAGCCTTATTTGAGGGTAGCATATCAGCAAGACCCTGCTGGTATGGGATATGGTTACAGTGGTATTTCAGGGGATTCACACAAACACATACATGAATATGCCAGAGCAGTCCCATTGGTGATATGCTTCTAAAGGTGTTAGATCCCTCTGCCTGATTACATGCCACAGAGGCAGGAATTACACTGACTTTCAGAAGTGGGACAGTACACAGCCACAAAAATAAATTCATCAGCTCTCTGTGAGACTGCAGCTTTGTGGATACCAGGAAAACCACAGGTTAGGGCATTTGAAAATAGAGAGCTTGGGACACAGTGTACTAGCATTGCAAATTACAATGCTAAATATTTCTGAAAAAAAAATCAGGAGTATTAAATCCAGAGCATATGCTGAGGGACAAAGAGCAGGGCAGAACAGGTTATGATTCTGCTCATGGGTTTAATATCTCATTCTTTCAGCAGCCCTAATAACCATCAAGAGTTTACAGAAACCAAGATAAACCATCCCATTTTATAAAACTGCCAAGGGCAGGCTCTGGAAACAGATTGCTTCAGTCTAAGTTTTGAATTAATCTGCTCTTTACATCACTACCTCTTGATTTATTCCAGATTCCACAATGGCACTTCAAAGATAACAGCCATTAGGTCCTCCCTTTTTCTGGATCAGGGCTTATTCAGGCTACTGAAGTGGATTAGTAAAAGTAATGTTTTGATTGCACCTGTTTGTTTTTACAGGAAGACGTAATAGGCATCACTGATTTAGTGAGTCCCTTCTGCCATGCTTTTTTGTTTTGTTTTGTTTTGGCTTTAGTTTTGTTGGGGTTTTTGTTGTTGTTGTTTGTTGGGTTTTTTTGATGGCCTAATTCGGCAGGCAAGATTGTAAGAATCTTCCCATCCTTTGCTTGACCCACTCCTTTCACGGCAGTTCACAGAGGTGGCTAATTAGCTGGCACATTACTCAGGGTGCTTCTGAGCTGTTAAAGCTCCAGCCCAGCCAGACGTGTCAGTGCAGGACCAGCAGAGAGGCCTTCCCCTACTGCATCTTTCTTCCTTGTACCGTACAAGTGTGCTGATAGCAAAAGTCGCCTGTTTGACCACCAGTCCCTTCTGCTTGTGTCACTGGAACCAAAGGAAAATGTGAGTGTTGGAGAACTGGAAGTTTTGAAAAAGCAGGCTAGACAAAAATTTTACTGGGATATTTTTGAAGGGCTGAGCCTGCTTTTGAGCTGCTGGTGGTTTAGAGGACTTCCTGAGAACCTTTCTAGCCCTATTTTTGCTGTGACTCCTTGAGAGCAGTCTTTATACGTTGCTTTTGCTGTCTTGATCAACTTCTCTCCTTTTAGCAAAGGACATTAGCAATGAACAAAGGTAGTACAGGCACTGTGGTCAGCAAAATAGACCACATCACACTTCTGTGGAGATACTGTGTGCAGCTGTGATGGTACAATATTGAAACATAGAGTTATCTGTTTGCCTAGGACGCTGCAACCGTTGCTCTATGCACTGTCAGCTGAGAACCAGACCTCATCCCTGCAGACAGAAGTATAAGCAGTGCATCACTCCAAAACGTTCATGTGGAGAATCACATTGCAGCGCTGGGTGGGTTTCTACAACAAAGCATATCATCTTCCCTTCTCTGCAGGGAATTGTCTTACAATTCCCACTTTTCCTTTGAGGCTTTCCTTTCACAGTCTCTCCCTAAGCAGCTGTCTGCTTATGACTTTTTTCCTCTTAGCTACCGGTAAGGCTGTCATTCACAGCCTGCCTCCCGCTTCTCTCACGGGCAACTTAGCAGTTTCCTCTTGTCAGCAGAACATCTTCCCTGAACTGACAGTCACCTCCTCCACGGCTCTTTTTTTCCCCCCACAGACGTCTAGCAAGGCACTCGTTTGGCATCCCAGCATTTAATTCATTTCTCCAAGTCAAGTATTATTGACCCATTAATGTCAATAATGGGTATCACTTCTGTACAAACACAATATCCAGCCTTGCACAGATTTTGCCTTTTTGTTCATAGTTGAAATATGCACTCTTTTTTTTGTTTGGGTTTTTTTTTTTTCTCTCAGAAAAGTTTCCTCCAGGCCATGTCGCTCACTCACCACTGTGAATTAGCATCTGCAAGGGCTTGTAGCTTCCTTTTTTGTGGAGAAAGAGCACCTGACACAATGTGGATATAAATGATACATTTCAAACATTGTGAGGTCCTCCTACAGCCAATAATGTAAATATTGAGTGTATCTAGTGTTTTAGAATAACCTTCATCTTTTTACATTAAATGTCTGCTTTTTTTATCCATTTGGTTTTGCTTTCGTTTTGTACTTACATAGTTACTGATTATGTCTTGTAATGCTTGAATTTTCCATGCCCTAATTGTATTGAGCTGTTCTTTCTTGACTAAAATATGTTTAACATTTTATTCAGTCCCATGAAAGTCATTCCAGACTCTTCAGATTCCTTGAGCCCTCCATGTTCCTTGCTGATACAAGGTTATACAGAACATGAGCATTAAAACAACTTGCTTATAATTCTGTTCTTCCTTTTTTGAATTGCAGATATTTTCCTTCTTCTTTAGTACTTATTAAGCTGATCACTTTGTAATTGTAAGAATGTTTCATATAGTCTACCAGATAAATTAAAAATAAATTTTACAGGATTAACTGGCTTAACAGAAGCCATGCAACAAAATAAAGGTGCTTTTGGCATTGAGGTAGGAAGCCTGACATAAACAAAGGCATTTGGGATAACAGGAATAGAGACAGAACCACAGTACTTCTTGATGTTTTATAGGAAGCTATGGAAGAGAAGTAGAGTAACTGTCCTGGTTTCAGCTGGAATAGTTAATTTTCCTCCTAGTAGCTGCTATAGTGCTGTCTTTTGGATTTAGTGTGAGAATAGTGTTGATAACACACTAATGTTTCAGTTATTGCTAAGTAGTGCTTATACAAAGTCAAGGACTTCTCAGCTTCCCATGCTGTGCCATCGAGGAGGTGCATAAGAAGCTGGGAGGAAGCATGGCCAGGACAGCTGACCCAAACGGGTCAAAGGGATATGCTTTCCCATATGACATCATGCTTAGTATATAAACCTGGGGGGGTAGGCCAGGGGGTAGCGATCACTGCTTGGTCAGCAGGTGGCGAGCAATTGTACCATGCATCAGTGGTTTCATATATAATTATTATTACTTCTCCATCATCCATCCTTCTCCATCATCTTCTTTCCTGTTCTATTAAACTGTCTTTATCTCAACCCAGTAGTTTTATTTTTTCCATTCTCCTCTCCGTCCCATAGAGTGGGGAGGAGCAGTGAGCAAGCAGCTATGTGGTGCCTAGCTGCTGGCTGAGGTTAAACCACGACAATAACTTCTTTGGTAACTTTTCAAAGATAATGGGACTATTTCAATAGGCCATTCCAGACTCTGCTAGAAGCAGGTGGAAACCCCAATAAACTCAAAGAATGCTGTGTGGACTTTTTGCTCACTGGTTCTCTCTTTTTTGTGATACATTAATTGTATCATGCAATCTGGTTTCTAAACTGGCAGTCGGGTACATTGTGGCCAACAAGAAGCTATATCATACCATGCTTTCTCTTACTGCTGAGTCTTTTGGGGCAAATTCTCACAAATTAAATTGTGATCCAGGGGCCTGAGAATTTTTTTCTATTAATTTTTTAAATTATTAGAATAAAGAAGGAAGGACTGCCAGGTCTCCTCAGTAGGAGAAAGCCCCTCAGCATGAGCAAGTCCTGGCGGCTAATAAAAACGGTGACCAGGGACCAACTCCTTGCCAAAGTTAAGCTTTGGACAGCATCCAGACGCTATGGGACCTGATGCTGCACCAGGCACTTTCCTCTTGGGCCTCTTAGGAGAAACACATCCTGGCAGCCCTACATCTGCCAAATCAGCTACTGAAAGACATGGTGTGCTTGAGGGTAAGCACAGGCAAGACAGCACAAGCATTTTTCTGCCTGTGCGTTGAGAAAGCCAAGCTTTGGGCTGCCTCTGTGTAGGCCATTGCTTTGTTTGGACTGATTATTGCATCAGGAATGAAACGGTAAACTTCCCAGAAGGTAAGGCAGACATACATTTTAAATAAAGGTGCTTATGTTCAAGAAAGCTGGACACAGATCAGCTGTGGATCAGCTACACCTATGGCTTATGTAAGTGCCTATAGCTTCTCCAACTGCTCCTTAAATACCTGTGTCTATAAAGAGATAGAGACTGTGAGCCTCCGCAGTCAGCCTACTCCAGTGCCTCCTGCACCTCACTATTCCTAATGCCCCATCTGAAGCTTCGCACACTTCCTTCTACATACTTACATCCTGTTAATGCCCATCTCACACTGCTTTTTAAGGCTGACTATACCTATTTCTCCACACAGGCCATTTTTTTTCCCCAACTGCTGGTAATCCTCCCTGCTATCCTTCTCTGAAGGAAAAAAATTTCTTCCTGTATTACAGATATTTTTCAGTATGATTTTTTCTTTTTGATGTGGTGATGCCTTATCATATTATGTTTGGCTCCTGATCCACACTAACCCTTCAGTTTCTTGTACAAAGACCTGTTCCTTTACTAGTAATTCTGTATTCAGTGCTGTCAATGACACCTATGCGTGTGTAACACCTTGCTCATAATCAATTTTCTTCTATTTTCTACAATTCAGCAAATTACCTTTGGATTTTACACGTTTTTCAAGGTATTCTTCAACCTTCCCAGACTTTTTATCAATACCTTCCACAGGGGCACTGCTGAGCAAATAAACAGAAGGTGACCCAGGAGAGACTCCCCTGCTGAACTCCACTTGGTACCTTTTCCTGGTTTTGTAATGGACTACCTAGAGCAGCTCATAAGCAGCTATCCAAACAATTTCACACTAATCCATGGAATTTTTATCAAACTCAGGTTTTCTAGCACTTTCACAATGATGTCCTGTCAGACAGTGCTAGAAATCTTATCAGTGTCAAAATCTTACAGTATACTGTTTATTCCGTAGCCACAGGGACAGCAAATACCCTATCATAGAAGAAAACAGTAAATTAGGTAGACACAACCTGCTCTTAAAAAACTCCTACTCGCCTCCTCATTATATGCTGTGAGTTTACAAAGTTTTTTATGGTTCTTGAATTTGTGGGCACAGAAGTTACCTCCTTCAAACTTCAGTCTTTCTCAGCTTGCACTGTGTTTAACTAACAGCCAGGTGAATGGTGACACGAGATTTCTAACTGCCTTGGCAAGTCTGGAGAAACTGTAAGTTTCTGCCTCAGTAAGTTTGGAGAAAAAGGCAGGTTTGTGTGTGTTACAGTGAAGTAATTCCTCCAGCTCTGGAACAGAAGCCTCTGAAACTCCTTCTATGTGTAACTGTCTCCTTATGCTGCAGCTGGTACAAACCACAATCAAAGCCCATCCAGAACTTGAATATTGCTTTGGTTTCCTTCTAGGGTAGGTTCTCTGTTATTTTAACACCAAGGTTCTTAACACAGCTTGTCTCAGAGGCCTGGCTTCTCTACCTGACCATCCATCTTGCGCAGCTTGCAGGAAATGATCTTTAAAGCTCTTGCCTCTGTCAAAATTTGGTCAAAATAAGCCAGGATTTCTGAAGTTACAAGAGAAATGCAGTGGTACAATGATGTTCCCCTTGTATCCATGGGAAACACTGTCATAACCTCCAGATAGAGCAGCCTGAGTGACAGGATGAGCCAATCCACCAGCTGTTTTTGACAACTTGCCAACTACAGACATTAACTCGAGTGAGCAACGTTCTTGAATTATAGCTATGCTTTCACACAACAGTGCTTTCAAGCCTGATCACATTGACTTATGGGAACCTGCAAATGTCTCAAAGGTCTTTTAGGTCGGGCGAGAGGAACTGTGGTAAAAGGGAAGCAGGAAGGGAGTGGCAGCTGCAAGGCCACACAGCCAGTATCTGCCTCTGTAAGTTGGCAGCACAGTCTTAGGTAACGAATGCTGAAGATTCACACTTCGTTCTCCCAGATGTACTCACTTTGACCCAGTTTTCTGGACTTGTGGAAATACAGGCCACTCATTTTTAGCCATTTCTTGCTACTTGTCCCTGTCAATTCATGGGCTTGCAGTTTTCCAAGTATTTGCTCTACTTGCAAAAAATGTTTGCTCAGCAAAGTAGTATCTATGTAATGCAGACTCACTCCTCTAAGAGTCAGAACTGCTATTACCTGTGTAAGGGAGAAGTTACCCTTACTATACTTCAGGGCATCATACCATATTCCATATTCTTTTCCACAAACACAATGTAGGAAAAGGCAAACGATATTTATTCCGAATGTAATTTAATGTTGCAAAGTATTACATGCTTTCCACAAACATTCAGAATACAGACTTCAATGGAGATGGAAAAAAAACCCCAACACCACTCCTTACATACTATTTACTGAGTTTTTAGTGACTGTGAATTGGGCAAGTGTTTGCCATCACTGAGAGCTAAACATCCTTTCTTAAATAACCTAAAGTTTAACATTCAAGGAACGATGTTTATCATATGCCACTGTGCAGGATCTAAATTATGCTTGACGCAGTATTGCATCTCACTAATTAAACAACAATACCAATTGAAACTAAGGACTAGGAACCCACTCACTTCCTGCCAGCAAGGGAAGAAAGCATTTTGGGGTTTTAAAACCTGAGGGTGCACATACATCAATTTATACTCCAACATATTACGCTACTTGTGCGCATGTCTATTCATCTGTGTGATCAGGGAAGACAGTGCACAAACCCCTCTGTATGCCAACCACATACTTCTTTGGGTACTAATGTTATCGTCAACCGGAGCCTTAGTCCAAAGTGCAATCTGTAAAGCTGTGAATCTGGTAAAAACTGCAGGTTTGTTTGGTTTTTTTTAAATAAATGTAGCTTTTGTCAGAACATATAAGTTAGTATTAATTTAATGTAAAGTGCAGTAGCTACATTTAAAAGTGGTGGGCTGCTGTTACAGTGGAATACTCCCAACCGGTTCTACAGTGGAGCTTTGAATATCAGATAGTGATTTTTGTTCACAGAATGTCCTATGAAGAGTACAAAGGCTAGAGGTTACTTAATAAAAATACAGGAGATGATTCTTGGCCTGTACCTGCATTCATTCACCTCTGCAATAGCTGAATGCACTAGTGCCATTTTTTAAATTATAAAATTACTTCTTTGTGAGCAGTCAGACTCTGCAGAGCAGAAGACAGCAGCTGACAGCAGGTTGTTTAGAGCCCTTTAAGTCAGAGTTTCTTTCAAACAAAATATTCTGTAGGAAGGCTCAAGTCATCTTGAATAGTACATTATGTCTGCAGTTACTAATTTCCCCAGCAATACTGAAAATAACTTATTTATTGTAACACAATAATTTAGTGAACAATATAGAAAAGTCTTACTTAAAGTAGGACCATGTCAGGCATCAGCAAACTTAGCTGGGTTCCAGCCAGCAAGCCTGTCTGTAAAAGGATCTAATCATACGACTTTTAATACCTGAGAAGTTTTTGAAACTGAGCGTTTCATAATTAGTAAGAGAGGAAGGAAAAGGAAAAAGCAGCTGTTTCAAAGAGTAACAAACGTTACTGTATGAACTTTTACAAACAAGCTTCATACAAAAATTATATGACTGCTTGTCCAAAAAACACATTTCTCAGAAAAATCTACTTGCAAGTGGTATAAATCTGCATTGTCCCCTAGACAGATTTTGCTGCTTTTATGATCTGTCAGTCAATCCAGCAGTAGGCTACTTACCCGCTTGGAAGTTCTCAAGAAGACAGTCCTATCTCCCACTAACAACTTTGCTTTAAGTGTAACAACATACACCTTAGCTCTTGTTTTCTAAGCATAAATTTGAATACAAAAGTTATCTGAAACGTTTTACAATGCTTGAAAGTTGTCACCCCGAAGTTCTTGTTAAAAGCCACTTTCCTAAAGATGATACTGTACAGAGTACATTTTCGTATTGATAAAATACAAGTACAACATGAGACTTATTAGCAAAGCACAGAGGAAATGGTATTTCCTGGTCTAATATTCAAAAAGGAAATATCACTTTTATTAATAAAAGCCTTAACCCATCCAAAGCCTTAACCCACTTACAGTGGTGATATTAGGTGGAATGTAAGCAGACCTTATTTTCTTCAAGACTGCAGCTATTAGCAGGTACAATTGCTAATATTTGGAAAAAATGCCTGCACTTTGCATCATTTTTTAAACAGACCTAGCATAAATTGCTTGCAAGAACCATAGCCATTCCTGAACCTCAAACTCAAAGTATAACCTTAAAACTAAGTGGACCTAGACATCTCTTAGCTTTACAAAACAGACTGAAAACAAACAGAAAATTTGAATCTACTGTTCTTTTGTAAGAATGCAAGACTCAATGCCACATTTCACTGCTCACTGAAATTAAGTCTTCAGCTTGGTTTTTAAGTGGCTATCTACTTTTTTCCCCAGTATAACCAGCAGAGCACTGGACTACCGTTCATGTCACTTTGCAATGCATTGCTTATAAGTTAACTCTTAAACTAGACATACAGCTAGGCACCTATGAGTTTTTACAGTTTAATAACACTGTCAATCCATGCTGACCTGAGCTCTTATTGAAGTTAATGTACACACTTCTATGTGAGATTCAACACAAACTCAAGACAAAATGTGTCTGCAGAGGTAGAGAGGGATTTCTGTGACGTTTCTGTAAGAGGGAAATACGCAGCGTACAAATGTCCACAGGTCAGTGGAAATACAGAAAAATTCAAAAAACCCTTGAACTCCTATTTAGTTTTAGGGAGTGAATCTTCTGATAGTTATTCTTGCATTTACACTGCCTAACTGCACCGATCCCTTTACCCAGTTGCAAATACTTTGCACCAGTCTCCTGTTGCACTTGGGGAAGCAACCACATACTCTGTGGTTTAACCCGATGCACAGCCGGGCTCCCCATATTACACCCAAGGCTGGGAGGAGCATGTGCTTCGAGCACACTCTTGTGGCCATGTGCAACCATATCAAAATCAGAGCTGAGGGCACAGGATGGCATGCAGGCATCTTGGACTGGCTTCTTCCGCAAAGAAGGCCTTAAGCCAGAAGTCACAAAAGAAGTGAATCAAGCACCAGAGGTGACTGGCTGCAGAAACATCATTCCTTGACCCTGGTATTTGGAAAGAGCTTTTATCAAGAGAAATGCTACATTGAAAACACAGTGCAAAACAGAGCCAACCAACGAAACTAGTGGTTAGAGTTCTAGAGCCTCCACCTTCCTGCTTCCTCTCTCCTCTCCACAGAGGGGAAAGAACGCACTTGCCTCCCCTTTCTATGACACCTGAAGTGCTGCATATCTTAGGAAGAAGATAAAGTACAACCCTATTCATTTATCATTATATAAATACTGTCTCTACTGGAATGTAAGTTGAAACTCCATCCCCATTGCACGGCCAACTTCATGTGACCTTCACAGGTGATTTCTTGTGTGCGCAGAGGAGGGTGACGTAGGGAACCCCAATGAATGCCCATCTTTCACTAGGCCAGAACTTTATGACAGGGCCCTGCTCAGGGATCTCAGAGGCAGCATCGAAGTAAGCAAAGCAGACACAGCCCAGGTAAGCCGCAAGGCAAATCAAAATGTGCCTGAGAATAGACCCAAAAAAAGAGAAAAAAAAATCAGTAACATGACTTCAGTAAAGCAATCAAATATATCACCATGCTTAAAAATCAGTCTGTCCTTCACCTCCTTCCCCCGAGCCCCCCATAGGGTTGCTGCCTGCCCTTTAAATGCAGGCAAAGAATACAGAGACTAAGGAAAACTACAAAACCCTAGCTTTTCCTTGGTCTAATCTGGCTACAGCTTTTTGGCCTCCCTGCACCTGAGAGATTTGTGTAGAAACCCTGAGATATGGCACCTTGAATGAGAGAGCACAATTTGCTGGGTAGTAAAAAAGAACAGGCATCAAAGCCCTTCACTGCTCCCCCACTTCACTCAGTTGTCAACAGTGGACATTCAAGCTTTCACAGTCACTGCTTCAGTTCAGCAGTGCTGTGGGATTTTTAGCAACCAGCAGGGCAAGGAATTCAGTTACAAGTAATGAACTTAGCGTCCAAAGAATCTCATCAGGCCAAAGAGACTCCCAGATCTGCCGCCTGGGACAGTGTGAGACTTGCTCCAGGCTTATAATCTTACCAATAATTCTAACTAGCACTAACCAGAAACACCCACCAGGCAGCACAGAAGGGTAATGTGGTGAGGACATATCATATTTAAATGAAACTGTGGAGCTTATACATAAGACTTACCAAACACAGTGCAAATAGGGGAAGTTAAATGAGGACCAGATCTCACAAAACGCTTTGTCACTGATCCAGCAGAAAAGTGCTAGCATCCACCAAAGACCTGAAAAGAGACCCAGTTTGTACACACGCAGGTTTTCACACCTGAGGAGAAAAACACAAAGAACTTATTATTAAAACAAAACAAAATTCGCTTTGTAATGGCAGCTTAATGCTTTTTGGATGTACATATTTTAGGGCAGGATTCATAGGGCCAGGGACACATCTTTAAAATGGCTCCACCATAAATGTCCTTAGCAGAGAAACTTTACTTACAATAAATATGACTGATGCAAGGCAGTGGTGAGGTGACTAAACAAATCTTTTAATCAGTGGCTGTGTCTTGGGTATTGTCTTAACTACTAGTGGGCAAACTTCAAAGCATCTTCATATCTAGGGAGAGGTATCTAGGACAACTATTGATGAGTTACACACCCTGTCTGTTAACAACCAGCCACACAGCAAGTGCTCAGATTTGTTTGTATTTGTCACTATATAAACATTTGTAAAAATAGGAACTGGATGAGGTGGGTTTTTTTAATTGGTTAGCTGATTTTGCCCCCTACAAGTTTGTATTGTACAGAGTAACAGTTCCAGAGAACTTTTAATGTAGGAGCCTCTACCCAGAAAGCCCAAAGAAACATGCTTTACAAGACAGCGCAAGCATCCACATCTCAGGCAGAATTCTGCATGTTGACTAACAAACAGTTCTCTCCCTTGAAGAGAAACCTGACTTGTTTGTATAGAGATACACCAAAGAGAAACAAAGCACGAAACATTTGCTGTGGTCATGTACAGCGTGCTCTGCAGTTGAACAGCACTGAATACAACAGCAGATAACAGGATATTGCCATAGCATTACCTGTGCCATAGACCTGTGTTGCAGGTCTACTCAAAAGCTCACGATTTTATTTCCCTGTATGAAGCTTTGTTCTTTTCCATATCTTTGAACTATCCTAACAACTGTGCAGCTTTGCTCAAAAGAATAAAATCAGGAAGAAGGAGGCATCAATATAACCCTCAGGTCTCAAATGTTATTAAAGTCACTAATTTGCTGTCTGCCTACACCTGCTAGTTTCGGGTTAGGCCTCTTGGTGCCAGTAGATGCAGCCGTGCTGTTACTGATATCTATAAAGCAAAACTAGACTGGGACATGACCAGCCCTATGTGCCCAAGAAAAGGAACGGCTCAGGTTCCCTACCTTCTGCAAGAACAAAGCTATGATTTGGGATTTCCCCCCCTGCCTTTGCTTGTTCTTGTTGTTGTTAAACTCTTGGTGAATTTCCCTCAGATCCAAGAACCGCTCAGTGCTCTTGGAAAATTCTTACTTCAATAAACTGCTCTTCGTAGGTCACTGATATGACCTCCCAAAGCACACTACTAATCAGATGACAGAATAATTTGTTTTAAGTCACTTGTTTGAGCTACATCTCAACAGTAAACCAATAAGCCAAATCTCTACCCAATATGACAAGGAATACTCACAGCCTTCATCAGGGTTACAGGCCCCTGTCTCCTCCTGCTACATCATAGAAGGAAAACAAGTACCAAGCACCCCACAATCCCTTCCTTTTTTCCAAGGTCTTCAAGAGGGGCTGCTCTAATCCACACTCATCTTCTATGTCTTACACCTCTGCCAAAAGGTTATTGGGAATCTCTCTGCCTCTTCCTCTCCAGCATATCACCACCCAGTCTTTTTCTCTGCTCCAATCCAGTCACCCCAGTAGATTTGATACTGAATCACCAGTCTTCTTCCACACAATTCTTAGGCTCATTCACCGCATTTGGAAGGTGAGCAATGCCTGGCAAACAGGTCCTTTAAAGGGACACTTCACCTTGTGATACTCAGAAACAATTAAAATGTGTATCCCTGAAGGAGGGAGTCAGAATAGGTGAACACATCTTTACTGTCTGCAGTGCAGTATTATTTATGGTCCCTGGTCTTCTTCATACATGACCGTCCTTGGCAACTGACTAACACAGTGCAATGCAGACCAAAAAGCTCTTTGGTCCTTCCGTCTTCCACACAAAACACTTGTCAGCCTGAAACCTGTTGTTCTCATTTGATACATTTACGGAATTCTAATTTTCCCACATTTACCGCTCTCTCCATTGTCACACACAGCCTACAAGCCACCGGCTACCCTGCATTCACTGTCAGGGAAGTAGTAAAACCAGCTCTGTCCCCAAGCTAAAATTCGCCACTAAACCCTCCCACGTGTGTGAGATTATCTCCATCTACTCAGTTGGAGGAGAACAGGGACAGAGAATAACTTCTGCCTCTCTGTGGTGGAAAAGCAGAACTGCCACTGGTACCGGAGCTTTGCTAAGGAAGCCTCACTAAGCACTAAGAAAAATTAAAAACATACAGAGAGTACTCTGTCCAGGAACACTTTTCTGAATGTATTGAAGGAGCAGCAGTATACGTGGCTCTGGTGTATTGCAAGTTAAAGAATCAGTACAGTTTCCCCTGTAAAAAAGGATACTTTTTTCACTCCTGAAATGCTATTTCAGTTGACATTTTAACAGGCATTTGTGATTAAGAAACTCTTAAGGCTGAGCAGAAAGCATCTTTACAGCTACGGGATTAATGACAGAAAAGGTACCAACTGCCTAATCTTGTTGACAGGGGATTTTTTCCAGTGTCCTTTGGACAAGATGGTTTTAGGATCTGGCATTTCTTTTTTAAGCCACCTATAAATAACGTGGTATCCAAAATCATCACACCTATCTTTATTATTCAAAAAAGTGCTTCAACTACTGGCTAAACTTTCCTTGTGACAGAGGAAAGGGTCTGTGTATTGAGAACATGGATGCTTCCTTCAACTTGTCTGAAGGACAAACATGTGCAACTACATCCCATTTACGGTAAGAGGCATGGTCTCAAAAATCCAGCTCCTTTAGTCAGTGACCCTGTCTGTCAATATTTGACTAGTTTGAACACCAAGAGGAGAAGACAATTAACCTGCATGGTTCAAAGAATTCAAGGCTGCAAAGGAAAACGGAAAGCTTACTTGAAGAAACTTTCCCAACAGAAGACCAGCCGTAAAAATGGTGCAGATTGTAACAACAAGTTTGCTCAGTAGCACCATCGGTTATTGCAATTTATTTTTATAAATTTAAGACTAGATGCTGCAGGGTATAGTGCAAAAGACTACTCTAAGGCAGAAAAAGTCAAGCACAACAAGGACAGCACAGCCTGCTGATCTGTACATAACTCACGGGTTTTCTGTGATGACCATCACAGAGTCTCCAATTCCTGCAGTGACTGTCCTTCAGATGGGCTGAAGACATGCTTGCTGAGGAGACAGGGGACCGCAAAGCTTCCTACCTGCCACTGCTTTTACCACAATGAGGAGATGTAATACAAATACCATGTGGACACTAGCAAGAGACATGGGTGCAAGCCATTTATTTCTCAATAGATATTGATACTGATCATTTAAACTACCACTGAAACAGAACGTGTCAGCTGAGGGTCTAGAAGAGCTGTTCACACTGTTGTGTGCAGATCTGTGACACACTCCTACCCTACTCTATTCTGAAAGAAACTGGACTCCACAAAGCTTGCATTTCCATTTGTACCTTTTGCCTATACAGTGCACGGTGCTCTTGGTTTAACACAAACAGCAGTTATTTAAATATCAGAGGTTCTGCAAACACTGGTGTGCCCCAGCTGCTTGCTATCCGAAGGACTGGGCTGGTACACACTTCCAGCAGCTTTATCTTCTAATGCCATGGCACCCCCAACAGAACATACTAGCTTTTCTTCAAACCAGTGCAAGTTGCTGGTTATCAATTAACAGCTTGATTAATTTTGACACAGGTATCTCCCTTTATACCCTAAGGAACATTTTAAACTTTTAACTAGCTTAACCTTTTAATCAAGGGAATAAGGGAACTGTGAGCAACCTGTGACAATGAAGCAGTGCTCCCCCACAGCCAGATTTCTAGTAGGACACTCAAATATGAACAGACAGACATGAAGCTAGGGTAAACCTTCAGTGCTCAAGGCGTGGATATCAGCTGAGCAACAATATTCTAGCATCTATCTGCACATGGAGATAGTTACGTGCCTGATGATGACTCACTAAATCATACTAATTTGATGACATTATAATCAATGGTTACTTGGCTTGGCCTAGCAAACCAAAGGATCCACATCCTTTTTCTCCCTGATGCGAATCCCTAGGAGAGCTCTTTTTTTTTTTTTTTTTTTTTTAAATAGAGCACATGAAGGGATATGTTTGGACAAAATTGAGAATAAAGTTTTACAATTTATTTGTCTTTCAAGGACAAGTAAGCACTTAACTGCCTTTGGCTTTTTTGATCATCTCCCAAACACTATACTTCCTAGCTGTCCCGGTTTAACTCTACCCTACCAGGTCTGCATTTAAGAACATAATACTTTTTTGTGACAATATTATCTCCTCATCAAGGACAAATGAGGCAGAAAATTCTCCTTTGAAAACACAGTAGTTCTGACTTACCAGAATTCTGTACAAGACTGATACCAGGCTAGAACAGGAATAACAACTGGGAGGTTTGGTCTAACACATCACAAGCTTCAGCACAGAACATAAGAAATTACTCTGGAAGTTTTTCCTCCTTCCTTCCCCAAATACCTGTTCCACAGATAAATTTCCGCTGCAGACTGCCAGGACTCAGATGTGTAGTCCCCTACTGACTGTGGCAGTAGAGAATTCGAGGATTGCAGGCCCTTTAAATAATGCTTAGATTATTTTTTATTCTGCATAAAGGGATGAGATGGTTCCTCTCCTCTCAGTTTACAAGAATATATCTCATTTAATATATCTCATTACAAGAATGTATCTCATCCCAATGTATAATTAAAAGGGACATATGTCACTTCAGGTCCCTTTTAATCACCAATTCAAAAAAAGGTTTATCGGTGTCCTTAATTCTCTCTCAAAAAACAGATAGGGAAACTCTACACATTTAATAAGGTACAACCTTTCAGAAGGAGTTTTAAAAAGCAAGTATCTGTAGGCATATCAATTCCTAGATTTGACACAACAGTATTCAAACTTACGAGACACTAACTATTCGTCTTTTTAAGTTTCTCAGAAGCTCATGCCTGGAAAACTGATATGTAGAGAGTTCACTTAAATTATTCAGTGCGACAACCAGATCTCCCTTTGCCCTGTCAGTAGTTCTTCAGTGCTTTCATCAAAATGAGACACCTTCACCAACATTATTCAACTTCTTTATCTACAAATAACTTGTGCGCTGTTTCCTGAGTTTCTTTGACGACACAAATAAACACTGCCCAGCAGGATGTCTAACAAGAAAAGGCTCATAAATGCCTTTACAAAACATTGTTAGCAGAGGCTTCCACTGTATGGAGAAGCAGCAGCAGCATAGGGCAAGGTAGCAAAGAGGAGAACCTCTGTGCTAACAGGAGCAGTCAGAATGCAGACAGTTGGTCCTACTCTTGCTTCTTTTGATGGACACTGACATATGCAATATCTAAGAGCCAACCTAAGTTGTCAAATCCTTCTCAGACACTGCATAAGAAGAGGAAAGGACAAGTTCGTATGCTAGTACTCGTCTGGTCCTTTTTGCAGCATGTGAAGAGATGCAAAAAAAAAAAAAAAGGCTCTGGACAGCTGCCAGCATCGTTATCATGGTAGGACTCTTTAAAATGTTATGATCAGTCTCAGGTTCTTCTCTATTTGCATCCTGGTTTTATAGTTTCTAAGGCCCTGACTGATAGCTATCCTCTACAACCTAGTGATTTTTATCTTTGTCAGCCTACTCCACCATATTACCCATGTTCAAAAACAAGATTCACAGTACAAGATTCACAGTACAACTTTTAGAACTGGAGCATCTTCCATGCGTGCTTGGGCTTTGCTACATGTTGCCTCTAGTACCCTGACTGTGATCATGCGATCATCTCACCCTTATGCAGACTATATAGCAGAAATGCTCTCACTACAGTGAAACCCTTGCCCTGATTTCATAATAAACAAACTAATTTGAGTTAGATCAGGTTGCAGCGAGATATGTCGCAAGAAGACAGACAATATCTGACCTAGTATAATGGCATAGGAAAAAAAAAATCTTTGCCAAAAACGTCTGAGCTGGCAGAACAAGTTTATATCAGATCTGCGCCTGCATGTGGAAGAAGCATTTCTGATCTGCTATCACAAGCACTGAAGCCAGATCTAGCATATCATCACACGATGGCCTAAGGATCTCAGAAGGCAATGCTGCATTCTGGACAAAGGTACTCACCTCTTCAACTCAGCAATAAGCAAAGCTGTGCAGGGAACACCTAGGGTCATTAGTGAGATATTGTTGATGGCAGGTTTAATGAAGGCAAGGCAGGTAGTAACTCCAGACAGGACACCCACAGCAGCTTTAAATCGGCTCCTGAGTAAGGGTTTTGAGGAAGAAAAACTGCTTTTAATTCAAAACTTTTAATTACTAAACACAGAAATCTTACTTCAATAATGTAAAAAAATTCAGGTTTCTCTATGTGTGTTCAATAGGTACAATTACCTAAAATGGATGTGACAGTGTCAGTGGTAAGGTTGGATGATAACTCAGTGCCCTTACATGCAGGTTTAGGTGTTAGCATAAGAAGTTTCAAGAAACATGAAAGTGTACCTGTATGATTGTATGATTACCTGTCATTCCGAAAAACTCTGGGCAGGTATCTCCTAGGGAACCACATGGCAAGAGCACACATCAGGACCCAGAGAATAGCCAGCTCATCCAGCATCTGGCCCAGGAAACTGAGAGTGGCATGAAAGTAAACAGATCCAATTCCTGGAAAAATCAATCAAAAGGCAATATGAATAGCTGCAGTACTGTATAGACCAAAACACACTGCTCATGTTCAGAACTTCATAGCAAATGGTGGATACCATTTGGTCTAGAAAAGGTATGGAAAACAAATGCCAACTTTCGTAAGGCAGCAATCCAAATCAGCACCTCATTAATTACAAAGTAAACACATTACAAAAGCAGCAGCTAAAGATGCCGGCTCATATTAGAATGTATGTGAAAAAACATCAAGTGGTGAAGTTAAATGTAAAACCAATTAAAAAATAAAAGCCAAATGCTGCTTCTCAATTTTCTCAATAGTGTGAGAATAGGTAAGACAAAGATGAAGAGCAGCATCTGAGGACTACTCCATGATACAGTCTTACAGATGGAAAGTGTCGCACTGCCCTATAGGGCTCCGATTATCCCTTTAAAAGTTCCCAGTGCCTCTAGGAATGAAACAGCTTAAGAATCTTACATCTACAAAACAGGTAAGCCTTTGGGCCTTCTCACTACAATGCAAATCGTGTTATCCTCTTCAGTTGTCCTGGGCATTTTCAGCTCTCATTTAAGCAACAACAGAGGAAGGAGGGTCAGCACTGATGTAGAGTAAGCCCAGACACAAACAAAAGAAGTTATGACAAGGAAAGACAGGAACGGAACAGAACTCAGGCCAAAGTCCCCACCAACCTCAAACTGCAAAAGGCATTTTCCTTTCAGAAACTGTGTCTGCTTCAGCTTCAAGCAAGTACAAGCAAACTCCCCCTTAGAAGTCAGGATTGCTTTGTTTTGCAAAACAATCAAGCACAAGCAGGAAAAACCAATTTCCTCTCTCAGTTCATGCATGAGCAGGCAAATAGAGACTATCCAACTTACCAACCACAACTAGCAGAGTCCATATTAAATATATTCCGCTGTTGAAGCAGGTTGCGTATTGACGGAACAAGCACATACATATGGGCGGTAAAACAAAAAACAGGATGTTGCTTATCTAGGGGGGGAAAAAAAAACGTATCACGAGGACAGAAAATAAACAAACCTTAAATATATCCACAGGTTGCCTAAGACATCTATAAAAACATTGTGTCATCCAGTGAAGCCCCAGCTCAACAAATTACAGAACTCAGTTTCTGCCAAATCTGAGCTGTTTTTGCAAAGCATCAACTTGTTTTGTTTAATATCATTACACTAATAACAGCATAAAAAGTTTAAACAACGTAAAATGTGGCTAGTCACATCTTTAAATAACCTTTCAAGCCTATTCTCAGAGGAATTTTATTGAGAGTCTACAAATACTCAAGACTGTTGCAATTCAGGAAGCCTACATGAGCAAGTGGCTGAGGAAAAGGACGTCCTGGCAAGTGACCTGTCATCTCAACAGCTGTCAAGTCTAGCATGGATAAAGCACTAGAAATACTGGCACTAGACAGCGCTAGTCAAGCTTTGTGGAAGTCAAGTCACTGAGCAATAGCTACTGTCTGGAACATCTAAAATACAAAGCTAAGCTAAAAGAGTTAGAACCCTTTTTGTGCACGGTAAAGAGCGGCTGAAGCCATAAATCCTTTTAGACTTCATTTTTTCTCTTGGTTCTCCGTTACAGAAACAACCGAATATGATGGAAAACTAGTTATAGGCAGGTGAAAAGGCTGGCAATTCAGACCATTGCTAGTTGTTTTTTTTTTTAATTTAATATATAAGAGTTGAACAAAGGCATATTTTCTCTTGCTTACCAAAAATCGAAACATGATTCTCTAGTTTAAGGCTAAAAATGCTTTCCTGGCAGGTAGCAGGAGCTGTCGCTTTAGTTAAGACTTGGTTCTCCTGCGAAGGAGCTGACAGTGCTGAGGGCCAGCCACGGCACTAAACCGGGCACTTTGGAAACATGAATCTACTTACTGCTGCTTCACAACGGGACAGGATGAGTTCCACAGCCTCAGCTTCCTCATGTTCCCCTGCCTAGCCCAAGCACAAGAGAAAATCATCCCAACAAGACTCCCCTACAGCAAATATAGAAAACAACTCTGGGAAAAGAGCACTCCTTTGGGACAGATCCCTTCTTTGCAGGAACTTACAAATTTTTACTGACAATTAAAATCTAGTGGAGAAAGGATTCAAGAACAATATATGAAGAAGGCATTTGTTCATTCAGCTACTGCTGTCCACCACTCAATATGATCTGAGAACAGAGCTTACAATGATTAAAATGGACACATCTCATTTAACATTTGCAAGGCTTATCAAAACATACTCCTAGGCTGGCATTCAAAATGAGAATAATTACAGAAGCAGCTTCTCAGCACCATCTACTTCACGCCTGACACCCTCCCTCATGCTGACGGTACGTCCTTACAGACAAGCTGCGCTTCCTTCCAAAGCCCCAGCTTTTAGATTTCGTTAAAATACTTCGAAAAAGCCATCATCCATGCAGTTTATAGCCACAAATAGCATGCAAATCTCTGCCAACAGCACCCTGCCCAGCACACCGCACACAGCCCAAGCAAAGACTTACTAATGCAGAGGGCTCCCTGCAGTCAGGCCACAACACCCACCAGTCACACCAGGGAAAGGTGCCAGAGAGACACCTCACGCCGGGCTGCCCTTTCTGAACCGATGCAAAGTGTGAATCCCTTCACCAGTTACAAGCTCCTACGGTGTGTTTTGCCAAATAGGAAGCCAGCCTCATATACCAGATGTGAAAAACTTGTGGGGGTACCAACTGATGAATACTGCCATAGACCAAGCACATTTTCAGTAGGAATAAAAGGACTCTTCCTCTGGAAATCCTTCACTGCACCAAGGTGGCAAATTTTGCCTTTGTTGTTCACAAGATGGTTTTCACTCTCTGGTATCAGCCTGGCTCCCTGTGATAGGAGCAACTATTAACACCACTGCAAGTATTAACACCAACCTTTACAAGCAAGCCAGGCATCTATCCATTTGACTCTGGTTTCAGAAAGTATGTTGCATGTGCAATTTTTTACATAACATGCAATTGGCCTGCACGGCTTGATAATCATGTACAATTCAAATGCTGATACAGTTAAGATTAGTGCAAAAATTAATAACACGAGTACAGAGAATTTCCTTGGGATCTGCAAAAAGCAATGACGAAAAGTTACAGTTCTGGAAAAGGTAAGTAGCCCAGCAATAACAGTCCATCCTCTGCCTTCATACAATCACAGACCTTTAGTTTTAATTTCCAACTACTTAATTGTATGAAAGGAATATAGGACATGGGCCACTGAGGGAACGTCAGAGAGTTGCTCAGATCACGACCATGTAAGTTCACTCACATCTGGCCACAGTTCTGACACAGGATGTCTCCTGCAGTCCTACCAAAGCTCAAGTACTCCTTACTGAATGCTGTAGCGTTCAACCACCACTTACTGAACCACCTCTTTACGAGCAGAAAGCAAAAATGGACTACGTAGTTCTCCGTGAATTCAAAGGCTTTGCATCTCCTATATCCTGATCCACAAGCATGTCACTCACATACACTAGAAGACTTCTGTAGTATAAAAAATGATGTAGAGAGAGTGAGAGCATTCTCTCACACCCTTAAGACTACTTGATGGCTTTTTAAAACATTTATCTCTGTGTCACCAGGAAACAAAAGAAGAGGAATAACAGCACTGGCAATTCCCTCTTTAAAAGGAAAATAATCAAGAAATATGTATTACATGCATACCTTAATGCAACATACTGAACTGCAAAGTTTTGACTTTCCTAGCAACAGAAAAAAAAAGTTACTGTTTTCAGGCATTTAGAACATAAACAACAGGTTTTTTTGTAAATACTACTCCACAAGGTAAATTCTTTTGATCTTGTGGAGGCATCTGTTTATGTTCTGGAGGGTTACACGGCATGAGGACAAATTTCAAAAAATAAAGGAAAAAAAAATAAAGAAAAAGGTAGTCTCCTATAACTATTCTTTTAATTTGAGTTACTAAATGTTTCATGACCTCTTTTCAGTAAAGAGTGAAAGACCTGAAAACAAAATCACACCAGTCTAGCTCATGTATATTTTAAAAAATTAGTCTGATCAGTTTGTACAAAACCTCTGAACAGATATTCTCCTACTGATTTAATCCTGAGTTGAGCACTTTGGTTTGCTTTTTAACTAGATCAAGTTAAATTTATGCATAACAGATGAAGATTGAGTCCCACCAGAATAAATAAATGAATTTTTAAAAATACATTTCAGATAAGCCGTTCCAGTTTTGTGCTTACATGAATATAGCGTGAGAGCTCAACTGCAACTCTGACCTCAGCTGTGACAGTTTAAAACATGGATTAGCAAGGTTTTAATCTACAGCTTAAGGACCCAAATGCCAGATTCAGGTCTGCTGAAGAGTCCTTCCTGAAACTTCAAGAGGGTTTGAGTCAGAATTGAACCGTCTTAGAAGAAATAAAATTTAGACTCTACTTAAGGTGCCTGTTAGAGCAAGGGCAAAATTTCCCAACTCTCCTGTGAACCCCTGGTTTTTGGGCCCACTGTCGCACAACCCCATCAATCCACTGCGAGTCACCGTCTTAATTTTCAGAAGCTGCTAGCACAAGTCAAACCCTTACAATGACTTTTTACTACTGAAGAGAAGCTAAACACAACTACGCTCAACACTGTCTCTTTTTATCTCCCCTTTTGGCATACAGCTCACTGATTTGTACACAGCTGTTGCAATACAGCAGGCTTCAGGGCAAACATTTTGCTGTGTCTCTGTCTACCTGTCCGGAACCATCCAGACATACCTGCAGCTCCTAGCATTTTGCAAGCTTCTCTACCACTGCTAATCAGCTCACCACTGTCAGAAGGACACCCATCCCCCTGTATAGCTGCCTCCAAAACACACTTACTGTCTTAAAGAAACTTGTTTATCCTGACCTTTTCCTCCCTTTGTTTTTGGTTCTTGCACAGTGACATCAGACACAAAGAAAGCAGACAGTTTCCCCCCTACACCCTCCAAGTTCGCCGGTGGCACAGACCAGCCACCACCCAGACAACTTTGGCAGCGAACGACAAGAAAAAACAACAGGTTAGCAATGTACACTGTGTGCCGTGGAATTACTTGCTCTATATGTGCAGCATCCCCCAAGATACACACTCCAGTGAGTGAAGCCAGACACCTACTTCTTTCTTCCACTGAATGTTAGCAGTCAAAGGAACACAGCTTGAAAGGGAAAGACAGCTCAGACAAGGATGGAATTTGGGAGAAAAGAAACCTAAAAGACCATTTTAAAATAAAAAAGAGGCAAAGCAGAAGCCCCACCTCCTCAATCGTGCACACACCATCCACTGCAGAACAGAAGTTAGTCAGGGGATTTGCAGGGTTCTCTCCTGGACATCTGTTTTTCATGGAAAGGCTACCAGAAAGCTCCATGCATTATCGCAGTCTGGTGGATCTATTTGTCACTGCAATTCTTTACATCAACAGGATGTAAGGAGCATTGCTCCACTTCCAAGACGTATAGTACAGGGCAGTCTGGCTCTGTTGCTGGGGCTATTTCCACAAGTTCTCTCCAGCAGCTGAAAGGTACTGGGATGGCCCGAGAGGACTTAAGGGTGAACCATGGCTTACTGGAAGGAAGTAATAACTACATTAGTCCTCCTCCCTCTCCTTCCTTCCTTCGGTTACTTTCTTAAAGACTTCTCTTCTTCTCCTGAAAGTACATTGCTGACTTCATCCTGCAACCTCCAGGCAAATTGTTCTTGGCAGCTTTGCCTTCTTGGAGCCAAACCTACCTGGACGAAACCCAGTTTTGCCTCCAAAGATTAATGTGTTTTTTTCTTCTTGGTCCACCATAGTCTTGCATGCTGTGAAGTGGCTGACACCTGTGCAAGCAGGTAGCAGACACAGGCAACCCAGCACCAAAAGTTCTGAGCTCGCCCGTCACAGCACAGACGATGAGGGGGCCTCCTGCGCCCTATTTACCGAACGCCTCACCATAAGCCCTCCCTAAACCTCTCCATTATGTACCTACGACACCAAACCGCTAATTTTTCTTTAATTTTAGGCGCACCAGGGACTGGAGAAGGAAGGAAGAAGCAGGCAGCGACAGAAGGGCATTCTACAGTCCCGTGAAAACCCTGTGTGAGACGGACCCGGCAGACAGCAGCAGCAGCCCCCGGGGCTCCCGTGGGACCACCCTCTGGCCGGGGCCGGGGCCGGGACCGCGACCGGGACCGCCCGCACGCCCCTCCCCAGCCGGGGCCGCCACCGAGCGGGGCCGCCGCCGGTGGCTTCCCCCCCCGCCCAGAGAGCGCCCTGCGGGTCCGGCAGCCGCCGCCGCCACGCACCGTGTTGTAGAACTCAGCGATGGCGGGGACGATGGTGTAGTTGTCCTCGCACCAGTCCACCTCCGAGCTGCCGGCCCGCAGCTGGTCCCACCACAGCAGCGCGCCCATAGCGCCCACACAGCAGCCGCCCGCCTCCCGCCGCGCCTCGGGCCTGTGTGAGGGGAGAGGCGGGGCGGGGCGGGGCTGCCCGCTCCTACCGCCCGGCCCGGGCAGCCCCCTCGCCCGCCCCGGACCGCCTCGCCTCGTCAGGGCCCGCCCTGCCGCCCGCCCGGCGAGTCACGGCTGGTTGGCGGGTGGCCGCCGGGGCCAGGCTGCCTGCCAGCCAGGGGGACCGCCTGCCAGCCCGGCTCCCCCGCTGCCCCACACCGGTGCCAGCACCGCACGCGTGGGTGGCGTCCCCTATGGCGGCCTGTTGGTGCTGTCGGTTCTATGCCCTGTGAGGCTACTGCCCTTAAATCAAACAGCACTTTCTTAACGCGAGCGAAATTAGAAGGAACAGTTTCTCCCCGGCCCGCGCCTGCCCCGACAGCCGGCCGCTCACAGCAGCCAGCGCCGGGCAGGAACTCTTTTCTCGGATCGCGGCACAGACGGCGAGAGGCGTACCCTGCCGCCTGCCTGCGAGAGCCGCCACCTGGCGGAGCTCGCCGCCGCCGCCGCCGCCGCCGGGCAGAGCCCAGCCACGCCCCTCGGCTGGCGCAGCCCCACTCGCCATTGGGTGGCCGCGGTCACGCGGGGGACGGGCGGTGCCACTCTCGCGAGAGTTGGCGGATGTATGTGGGGGCTGTGGGCGGAAGTGCGGCCTTTTCTTGCGGCAGCGCGCCTTGGCGAGGATGAAGGTAGGCCCGGGCGGGGGAGTCCGGGCCCGCGCTCGGGAGGTTGCGGCGTCCCACTCGATAAATGGCTCCGGCGCGGCACGTGGAGCCTCTGGCGGGGAGCGATGGCCCTCGGCGGCGGGGCCGGAGCGCGGCGGTGGGGCGGATGGGAGCAGATTGCTGGCGGGGCGACATGGTGGCCGCGCTGGCCTGGGTCTCTCAGTCTCAGTGGGGCCTCTCCTGCCGCCGGGCCGTGGAGCTGCGGGTTCTGGTAGCGGCCGTTCCTCGGCTTAGGAGGCTTTTGCGAGTGTGAAGCCCGGGCTGTCGGCAGCAGGGCCGTGCAGGGAGGCACCGTGCCCGCTTAGAGTTGGGCCTGTGCCGACACCAGGCCATGATCGAGAGGGAGGTGCCGGCAGGCGTCGGCGAGGCTCTGAGCGTTTTACGGCCCCCGAGAAAAGCGAGTGATCACCAACGGCAAGTGTCGTTCCCCTTAGGTGGTTTAGGCAGTTTTCTAATACTGTGTGTGCTGCGAAGGGTTTGCAGAAGGAGAGGGGGACGGGTTTCTGCTGCCTTCACCTTGGCTTGCTTGGCTGTGGGCTATTTGAAGGTGATCAAGCTCCAGCTACGGTAAAGTCAGTTTTCTGGGTAGCTGAACGAGCGATACGGCCACCCGTGGCCAAGGACAGACCTGCCTGGCTCTCTGAGCGTGGTAGTGACAAGTAGTGGCTAGTAAGCGTTCATGTGAGCAGATGGGGAATTTCGGCTTCGAAGTGCTAAGGTGAAACCATGACATAAACGGTAATTTTCTCTTAAAATGCCTGATGAGAAGTTTTAACCCATGTCTTTTTTTTTTTTTTTTTTTTTTTTTTAATTTTTCTCCTGTTAGCTGAACATCTCTTTCCCAGCCACTGGCTGCCAGAAGCTCATTGAAGTGGATGATGAGCGCAAGCTGAGAACATTCTATGAGAAACGGATGGCCACAGAGGTCGCGGCTGATTCTCTTGGTGAGGAGTGGAAGGTAAGAAGTGTAGAAGAACATGTCAGAGCTGATTTGAGGAGCTTAAATTACAAGATTTCTCCAGTATGCAGTTGTCACACTAGAGTGTTTGTGTGATGTCCTTTTGGCAGATATGTTGAAAGTTTCTCTTGCTCTATATATCGAATTTGGTGATGAGGCTAGCCTGATCTGCTACTTAGATTTATCTAAGAGCTTCTCTTTTAAAGCCTTGTTTTTAGAATTTTTTACTGGTCTTTGCAGCAGGTTTTTTGTTCTTCAAATGTCATCTTGGTATTCAGGAGAAATTAAATCGCTACTGTAAAACTCCTAAGCCTTTTTTACTGAACAAGTTGAAAATGGCCTTCACGGTGTTCAAACTGCTGCTAGTGCATGGGGAAAAGCATGTTGGGCCTGGTGGATGGGCTTGAAATAGTTGAGTGTTGACATGGACAGCCCCACTGAATTTGGGGAGGTTGATCTTTTCTGTTGCCATCTCCACAAGGAAGGCAATAAAAATTCTACTTTTCTCTTTGTTTTTATCCATAATTTCCTGTTTCAGACACTCTTGTGTTGTATGCAGATTGCCAGTTTGAGATGATAGCAGGCTTTGGTTAGGTTTAGGATTAAAGAAAAACTAGATAATAATGGACAAAATTCATTCTGGTGTAGCTTAAACAAAACTTTGAACGGATAGGAATTTATTTTTTTATTATGTATTTGAAGATAAGTAGAATAAATGTAAATTCTGCTACGCAGAGGCGTTTTTAACATCTGTTAAGTAAAATTCCTGAACCGTTGGAGTGGTGTTGGCTAAAGAAGTTTGCATCAGCAGTAACAGTGACTTCTCCTGAATCATGGGTGCAGTGACCCATTGTTTTGAACAGTATATTGTCACATCCACTGTTTCTACTTGAGATGATAGAGATATGTGAGCAAGTAAGAAAAATATATCTCTGTTTTTATAGGGCTATGTTGTCCGGATCAGTGGTGGCAATGATAAGCAGGGCTTCCCCATGAAGCAAGGTGTCCTGACTCATGGACGTGTCCGTCTTCTGCTCAGCAAGGGCCACTCCTGCTATCGTCCCAGAAGAACTGGAGAGAGAAAACGCAAATCCGTTCGTGGTTGCATCGTTGATGCCAACTTGAGTGTTCTGAACTTGGTCATAGTGAAAAAAGGTAAGAGTGTGGATGAAGCAAGCAAATAGGTAGAACTAGGCACCTGCAAGGAGCCTGCTTGCTAGTGGCTAGTAAGTTCTGTAGAATGCAAATGCAGTCCCAATTTTACAGTGTGAATGTGTCTTGAAATTCCTTCTGACCATTACATTCTTTTCATTTTAAAACTGCTCACTGAAACACTTCTATTGGTGCTAGCAATCTGACCACATTAAATCAGCAAAGTGTAGCTGGAGGTGGTGTGATTAGCTGGTGAACCTCAAGGATTATCTAGTACTGTCTTGAATTTTTATGCATTTTAAAGTTACCATTGAAATTCACTAACAAAGCAGATGTTTAGTAGATGCTAGATGTGGGATTAATTGGTGTATTTAAACTTGTGTTCTCAAAGGTGAAAAGGATATTCCTGGGCTGACAGACACAACTGTGCCCCGTCGTCTTGGTCCTAAGAGGGCTAGCAGAATCCGCAAGCTGTTCAACCTGTCTAAGGAGGATGATGTTCGCCAGTATGTTGTGAGGAAGCCTCTGAACAAAGAGGGTAAGAACTCCAATTTTACAGCTCTTTGGTTTCGTGTAATTATCAGCAAAGAGGTGTCCAGCCTCCTGCAGTGAATGAAGCACACTATAGTAGTAGATTCAGCAGCTGACTGTTCCAGTATTTATGTTTTGTCAGCTGTAACTTAGGGATAAGAAGTGGAGTTTCTTGCTTGCCCCGTTTCTTAGACCCCACTCTTCTCTTTCCGTCTACCTTGGCATGGTTTGATTTTAAATGTAATTGTGGGTTCTTTTGTGTTTGATCAGGGAACAGAAAGGGTGAGCGTATGTAGAATCGTAGAGAGCTTTTTAGCACTGAAAACATAATGGCTTGTTCTGAATACTAGATGATGAGTTTCTATATTCTTTAAACGTTCTAAGACTGGGGGGCTTTATTTAAGACAGGCCTGCTGAGAAGCTGGGAATTTCCACAAAAATGCAGGTAGTTAGAGATGCTTTACTTAGTTATTCATAGCAAATCACAAGCATTAAGACTGTTTCATTAAAGGTACATCTGATCGTAGTTGATCATTTTTCCTGCAAAAGCTGTCAAGAGGTTGTAGCTGTATGAGTTGTTACAACATGTAGGACACCAAATAATGTTACCATAATAGTAAATGGAACTTACTCTTGGATAATCTGCCAATTCTGCTGATTTGTAATGCTTTTTTAGGCAAGAAACCCAGGACCAAGGCTCCTAAGATCCAGCGACTAGTGACTCCTCGAGTTCTGCAACATAAGCGCAGACGTATTGCTCTGAAGAAGCAGCGCACTCAAAAGAATAAGGAGGAAGCAGCAGAGTATGCGAAGCTCTTGGCCAAGAGAATGAAGGTGAGTTTGCCCTTAAAACTTGGCTATATGGGAATACCTCATAGCCCAGAATCAACAGCTCTGACAAACCTTAAAACACACTTAAAACGGCTCTGGACCTAGCTCATTTTGAATAGGAATGCCTGAATTCAAGTATAAACATTGCTGGTCAGATGTTTTTATGAGCATTTCTATCCATTTTTTCCAGTCCTAGAATAGTAGAAATTAACCAGACCAATTAATTTAACTGAGAGCTGATGCTTCACTACACAGTGAACACTTACAGCCTGTTAAGTTTTGCAGTAGCAATTTTAAACTAGAATTCATTTGAACTAACTCAGATGCCCAAGCATTTGAGTGATTGTGTGGAGAAACGGAATCCAGTATTTGACCTGGATGAAGATAACTTGGCAATAAGCTTTTTGTTTGCATGAATATGCTCTTGCACCTAAACCAGCAGCGACTGCTGAAGCAACGCTTTTTGGAATATTTGGCACAGTACTTGAGTGTTCCATGACTTCCCAGATGGAAACTGAGAGTAAATTGACCTCTAGTATGCTGTGAACTCTATTAGTATTTTGACTGTAGTTTGGGACACTAGCCCATATTGTTTGAAGACATGGATCTGTACAAGTTTGGGTACTTGTAGAATTACTCTGGTCTGTGAAAGAGGGAAACTATTTTGCTTTATTGACTTAAGGAATCCATTCTTTCTGGTAGCTTCCTTCAAGTTGCTTTTTCCCCAGTTTTTTCCTTTGAAGATGTTTTGATGTGTTTGGTTATGTGTAACGCCTCAGTACTCATTTCATGCTACTTTGCTCTTCAGGAAGCCAAGGAGAAACGCCAGGAGCAGATTGCAAAGAGACGCCGGCTTTCTTCGTTGAGAGCTTCTACATCTAAGTCTGAGTCAAGTCAGAAGTAAAGATGTACGTGATACTAAAAATAAACACTTTTTGTGGCTAACTTTCAGTATGAGACTTCTCAGTGCATATTGTTACTGGCCATCTCTTAAACAGTGATCTGCATGATGCAGTTAGATTAGACTAAACTGGAACCACAAACCTGGATCTTGATTCAGTTCCCCTTTGAGAATTGCAATATATATTCACATCTTTAATGAAAGGTTCCAATTTATAACCTTGTGCATGTGTGTTGATTTTTCTACAAGCAGGATTTACCTGTAACAGCAAAATCCTGTGTGATGGTTCAGCAGTGTCCAGCTAGAACTCACTTGTACTGTTCAAAGTTTTTTTTGTGGGTTTTTTTTTTTAACTGGCAAGTGCAGGATAGTGTTTCCAGGTGAGGCATCCTGTCACTTGCCTTTGATACCAAGTGTAAGATTGTGTTGTGATTTTGGCCAAATTTACCAAAACCAGACTGACAGATGGCTTGTCCCCACCCCAAAAGAGAAGAGAGGAAGAGATAAGGAGATTTAGAAGTTTAGAACGAACTAAACTACTTTAGTGAAGAATTAAAATAAAGGAAGAAAATAATGAAATAGATACAATATATACTAAACCATATCAAGCTCCCAGGATGACAGTCATGTCACCAGCAGGCACTAGGGAAGTCCCAGACTGGACTTGGCGATGGATGGGAACTGGGTTCCAGCTCTGGAGTCGGGAACACACGGATCAGGATCAAAGGCAGATGAACAGGCAGAGTTGTCTTCGGACGTTGGCCATTGAAGAAAGAAAATTGACCCTTTGATCCTTCAGCTTTTATACTGAGCATGGGGCAGGTGGGATGGAATACTCCAGTTGGTCAGGTTTGGGTCACCTGTCCTGTCCACTCCTCCCCACAGGTGTGACCCCTCTGTGCTTTTCCGTTTCCGACCCTCTAATGGGGCAAATAACAAAATTGGCTGACCTCGGTTGTTACAGCATTAAGTATAAGCGAGGGTCTCTCTGCATACCATTCTTTGGCATGTAGCACAAACATTGGTCTTACCCTGAGAATGAGCACTTTTCTCCACAATATGCCGTTCATTTCAGAGAGAAGAGGCCTGGCTAAGATGTAAAATTACTGAACAGAAAATTGGTTCTGTTTTACTTCAAACCAGGACAGGTTGGTAAAATGCAAAGCCTTCAGTTGATTCTTGGCACAATTAAGTGCAAATTAAGTCAGTCACTGGAACTGGCTCCACAGGCAAGTGATCGTGGTACCAACCCTGTCAAGAGTTCAAGGAGCATCTGGATGGTGTTCTGTCACATGGTTTGGTTTTAGGTGGTCCTGCGAAGAGCGGGGAGTTGGACTCGGTGATCCTTATGGGTCCCTTCCAACTTGAGATATTCTGTGATTCTTCAAGTAGCATTCTGCTCTTGAAATTAGTACCGAGCATGACTAAGCCAGCCATTAAAAGGTTTGGCTTAGAAATTTCACTCAAGGATAAAAAATTGGGGGGCAGGGGACAGGCACAGGCGCTCCTTTATGTATCTGCACTGTGTGCAGATCTGGTACTAGGTAAGGATGATGGGAATTCTGCTCTGACTTAAAGTTCTAAGTGTTAGAATGCTCTGTGGCTAAATAGATTGTCTTGGTTGGTCTTACAATAGCAATCAGGATCCACCTCATGTTTTTGTTAAGATAGGTGCTTCTATTTCCCCTATAAAAACTTCAGTGCATTAATTTTTACCACAACTTTAGAAGTTGTTTTTGGTTTTGGTTTTTTTTTCTTTCCTGTGTGCAGGGCAAAGGTCTTTAGGTCAGGGCCTCATCTGACTGACTAGAAGCAGTTTTTTAATACAAGGAACATGAATCTAGTCTGTAGAAACTCATAGTTGCAGAGTGGACGACCTGCTGGCAGTAGATTGTGGGCACAGAAGGATCAAATCGCCATCCTTCCATCCTTGCACTTTTGAGTTGCATTACAGCGAAGGGACGCTGATAGGACAAAGGTAGAATTTGCCATGACGTATGTGTGTGCACAGCACAAGCCTCAGACCAAGAGAATTGGCTGAAGCAGTTACTCCAAACTTCCATTTAAGCTTTCACTGCATGATTGTTGAGGTGGGAGAATATTAAGTTTTATTTTTGAATGACAAATCAACTATGTAATCAGAAGAGGCAAAGAGGGTTAGCAGTAGTAGTTGAGTTAAATAATGCTGGCTATTTTAATATGGATACCATTTTATGTAACATAACCTAGATACATTAGTGTATTTTTTATGGAGGCCATGTTCAGACCTTCAGTTTTGCTTCAAACAAGAGATACTTTTCTCTTAGTGGTGAAGATAGCCATACAGGCAGGCCCTGTTAAGCCTGAGTGTCACTAAAACAAAAAGTGAACCTTTCACAAATTCACTTACTACTTAATGTTAGCCTCTCAGCTGCAAAAACTGACATGGAGAAGTTTGTGGTGCTAACCCCTGCTAAAGCAGGGCAGTGTCCAGTCAGGGCTGAGCAGCTTTTAAAGGATGGAGACTCCACAACATTCCAGGCAACCTGTTCACATTTCACTACCCTCACAGTTTAAAGTGGATTTTCCTGTAGTTAAAAAGTTTGTGCCCATTGTGGGGCTCCATTAAGAGTATGGCTCTGTCTTCTCTACTCCCCATCAGGTATGTAGACACATGGATGAGATTCTCCCGCTTTGTCCCCAGGCTTTCTCCAGGCTGGACAGTGCCAGTTCCATCAGCCTCCCCTTGGGTGACAGATGCTACAAGCTCTTCATCACCTTTGAGGCCCTTCCCTGGAATCATTCCAGGATGTCCAAGTCTTTTGTACTGGTCAGCCCAGACTTGGATGTGTCATCCAGACGTCTCACTGGCACCGAGTAGAGGGGAGGGATCATGTAGCTCCACCAAAGTGCTGCCTGTTTCACCCCAGGACACTTGGCTTGCTTTGCTCTTCAGGTACTCTGCTGGCTTATGATCAGGTTGGTGTCTACCAAGAACCCTAGGTCTCCTCCCTGCTCTCTCTGCCCCCCCAGCCTGCACAGGTACACAAACTTATTCTTAGCCTGAGGCAGGACCTTTTGTGCTTCCTTGGACCCCATCAGATTTTCTCCAGCATGGCAAGTGCCTGACTCTTCCTTTAGAATCATAGAAATGCTTAGAGAATCATCTGTCCTCTCTGTGGACAGAGCTGGGGAGAACTACCACTGAATGAGTATTCTGATGGTAGCTCTGAAGACAGGAAGGACCAGAGCTCCCTTAAGCCAGCTCCTTCTGCTGTCCCCTTCTACCATCACATTCCTTCAAGTTTCCCATGTGAGTTTGGCACAGGAGATAGCACTTCTCTCCTCCCTACAGCTTCAAACCCCAAGTCCTGTGTTTGTGCTTCTTCAGGGATTCCTCAAAAGCAAGCTTTTGTTCATGGCTGTTAATGCCCTCCCTCTTTCCGCCTTCTCTCTCAACAGGCCACATTAAAGGCAGCTTATTAGGAAGGCAGTGTAGTATTTTTAGCAGGCAGCATTATTAAAAGGCCATGACAAAAGCAGTCAGGGCAAAGCAAGCAAAGTCACTGTGATGCCGACAAGATAATGCACGTCCAAAAGACCACCTGTTCCTGAGCTCCCTACCTAAAAACAGGCCTGGAAAGCTTAGTTTGTTGTAAATCTTCTCCACAAGCTACCAGTTTGTGCTATACACATCAGTTTACTCAGAGAGAAAGGGCTTTAGGGTCTGGTATTCTTATTTGTACGAACAGGTTAATGAACTGACTGCCATGCATGAGGGAGTTCGAAAGATAGTCGGTTCTGAAGGCCTGAAGCACTTCACGGTAACTGGCAGTTTCTACTCCTTAAATTTCAGCCCAGCCTTACTCCTCTCCCTGCCCTGCCCCATTTGAAAAAACATCTGGAAAAATCCATGTAAACCTGCAAGCATGTTATGAGGCAGGAGGTCCACCACTGTCTCTTGCAAGCTAGGATGCATCACTGAAAGCATCACTCTGTGTTCCCATTACAAAGCCACTGAGAAGCCAGAACTCCAGGAAACCTCTTCCCACCCACCGATTAATGATGCTTTTCCTGGTCAGCAGAGACCAGCAGCTCTACCAGGAAGCTGGGGTCTATCACTTCCCTGCAAACAAGATTTTCATGGATTCTACCTCCCTCACCTCAATTTTCAATTCTTCTTACCTCTGCTTGTCCCTGTGGCTTGCTTAGGGCACTGCATCCATCCTCTCTTATGAACCAAGTCTTCACAAGTAATGCCGCATTTTCTTTTCCTCTCCCCCTGCCCCAACTGCTCCCGCTTTCCCAGTGTTCAGAAGTCACTGAGATACTATGAAACAACTCCCAAAAAAGGCAGTCTAAAGTCTCTGCTTTTGCCAAAGTGTAGGCTGAATTTGCATTTAAGATTAAATTAATTAAATTAAACTCACCAGCTATCAAGCTGGTGAGTTCCAATGGCAAAAAACCTGAACAGCTGAAATTTTTCACTGGATGCATACATATTTTATTTTGGGAAATACATTAAAAATTGTTTCTTAGTCTAGGATATCTATACAGAATTCAGAATATGCAGAGTGCCCTTTTAAACTCAAGAAACATTTGTCAAATGTACAAAAACATTACAGAGAAACACTTGTTAATCAAAGCACAGTAAATGGATGCCATTTTTCAACAGTTCAAAACAGTCTCTACGCCAGTGCAAATTTTATTGCGTTAAAGATAACTTCCCAGCTGACTTAATAAATTCATAATTTATTCACACTACATCCTTTCATCCTCATCACAATACAGTTTATTTTAAGCTCCTAAAAGGAGTTTAATGTGCTTCTAAAAACAGCAATCCCTTTTATTTGCACCACTGATTGATGCAGACTGAAAGAACAAAAAAACCCATCCGTTTCTCTCCTCATATGCATCACAATATACAGCACAGTAGAAAGCAGAACTAGATTCCAATTCGACCATTCATTTTCAAGACTTAGAAGTTACAAGGGTGAGTGTTTTTTAAAAAGGTCCATAATGAAAAGCTGATATACAGAAGGCACCTTAAGGTTTTTATTAACTAAAAGAAAAAAACCTTTGTTGAAAATGTACAGTTATGTGAATAAAATGATCTGCTTACCATTTAATGAAATAAAAGTTACCTGCATTGAAACAAATGTTGAATTAAGAGCTTTAAAAAGAGAAAACTACTAAGCAGATTCTTCAGTTACTTACATTTTAACAATTTGTTTTAAAAATATAATTTCTATGATCTAATTTAATATACATTTTGAAAATATCCCCTATGTTGCAGTTATTCAAGGAAAGCAGTAAACTCAATGAAAGGTATACTCTTCTAGCTGCAGCAATACAAAAAGCCATTAATTCACAGTTAAAATGGAATAAAATTACTCATTCACAAGTGCAATGTAGCTTGAGCTTAACTGATGTGAAATTCCACTAGGAACAAGCCTAAGTTACTTGCAAAACGAATGAATTTAGTTTGAAACACATACACTAAATAGTATCTTTTCCATTAAAATCATATTGTCTAAGCTTGAGTTACATAAAATGTGAAGACAGGATATGACTGTAAGTAACATACAGATGCTTCTAGTAACATGTAAAAGCTGGTACCTATCCCTGTGCCAATATTGCAGCCACATCAGCCTAATACACTTAAGGGGTTTTGAAAGTTGTTACGCGCCAGAATATATTTATCTTTCATAAAGAAAAACTTTGTCACTTAAGAATCCCAATTTTAGATCTGTGAGACCCCATTTGTTGTTTTAATTCTACAAAGAATAGCTATTCTAGTATGAGTCGATGAGCTACACGTAACTGTTTTATAGCTGGGTGAAAGGTGCAAGACAGTATCTTCCTGGCATAAATCACTGCAGTTCAACATCCTTAGGGAAAAAATTCAAGGAAGGTTCTCTGTGATAATTGTTATTCCAACACAAACTTTCTAAGTTTTTTGGCCTATAAAAACTTAAAATTCATTAAAGGTTTGCATCCACATATGTAATCAGTTTGGTTTACACCCTCACTTTGTGCACAATTGCAGGGTTTGAAGTTAATACTGATCTGCAACAATTTTCTTCACATTTATACATGAGTTCCAAAATGCAGAGAGAAGAGCCACCTCCCCCTGAACACTTGGTGCTGAGCTACTAGAAAGTATCTGGAGGCAAGAGTTTTTGCAGGTGAGCAAAATGCTGCTTTTTCTGCTTACACTGCAGGGAAAACAGAAACGAGATCAAGGTTATCTACACCCCTCCTTCACAACACTTTGTCCAGCTCATTTGTGCATTTTGGATTCAGATAAATTGGATCACTAGGAGTGGAGTGTCAAACAAATTAGAAGCATGTGTAGGTAACTAAGTCATTCCCAGGAAGTTCATGCTGTTCCTAACTTACAGGGAACTTACTACACCTTTAGTGTGCAATCTTCAGAAAGACAAAAGCGTTTGCAATGCACTTACAAAAAAAAACCTTCTGAAGACTTTTCCCTGTTTATTTTTGGCCAGATTTTCAACCATACGAATATTGAGCCATGCTAAACTATTTTATGCCATTTTCCTATGCATGCTCACAGTTCTTTCAGCACTCTTAATTAAGGAAGCCTGCATCTCAGAAAGTTTGTGTAGGAAAACCTGCAGTCTCTACCTGTTTCTAGGAGGAGACCTACAAGCCTAAGGAAGAACAGGAAGTGCCATCATGCATATGAAAGGAGAGAAAGCAACTAGGAAAAGAACCGTTCTTAATTCCTTTCAAATTTTTGTGAACTTTTTTTTTCCCCAAAAAAAGCATCTCCTTAGATGAACACTTAACAAGCAAATTGCTTTCAGAGATTTCCCTTTTCATTTGAACTACAGATTTCATTCAAGAACCACCTGATTAGCTAGCTATTAAAAACCAGGCATTAAGAAAATCCAAATTAAAAGGAGTAAGCACTTACTTTTGTCATTCTATATTAAAGAATTCATTTCAATAGGCAGATTCAAGATTTCAAGTAATTACATGCAGGACTTCTACTACTCTGAAATCCAGGTACATACAACTGGAATAAAAGTTAATTTGTAGTGTACAGAAATGCCAATATGCAGGACCAAATCAAAGCAAGTTTAATCCTGCAGATGTCCTTTTCCCCTCAGGCTATAATTACTTGGGGTTTTTTTGTTTGTTTGTTTAGTGTATATACACGGGGAAAGTCTGATACTTAGCACTAGATGCTGTGACACAATCTGCTTCGCTGTTTTTTTACAACACTACCGCCTGATGAATCTATATTTTCAAGCAACAGATGGGAAGGTTGTTTTGAAATGAAGGTGATCTGCTTACAGCATTTAGTTTATAACAATATTAATTACAATGGTTTAAAACAATTTGGATGTCACCAGTTATCTAAAACGGCACTCACCAAACAGATTTGCTTTGTAATTTAATGAGCTGGGAGAATTTAAGGATAACTAAAACCTGATTCCTTGCAAGTTGCATCACATAATCATATGTCCATTTAACACTCAAAAATTGTTTTTGAATAGCCGTATATTTAAGATCAGTAAAGAATTATCCAGGAAAATTTGCCAGTTTGATTTGTAGAAGTATTGAGTTGTTTGGACAAATGCTTCAGAGAGACTTTTACTTTAAAAGGATGGAACCGCACATGTCAATTATATAATAGCAGAAGAGAGGAAAATACAAAGAATCAAACTCTACTCTTCCATTGTGATGTAGGTCAGATATCTGCAAGCAACCATGCATAAACTCAAAAAATAAAGAATGGAAAAAAAAGTTAGTGTGCACTTTCTTGCTTTTAATTATTGAGAAAGCACAATATTTTCATCAGGAGAGAATCTGTCCAGGCAATATCCCCATATTAACTTAGGATCCGCACTTTTAGACAAAATACAAGGGATTAGTCTATGATGCAAATGTATTTTGTCACAAATAGTGCAAATCCTTCGTTTTAGCCTCATGAAAAAACAAAAGTTGGTTTTGTTGTTTCATGCAGACGCAGTTCCAGACAGATCTTCATCCCTCATCATTCTCAAGAATGAAAATTTTAAAGAGATAGAGTAGTATGAATTAAATAAATTCATACTCGGATGCGATTATAAGTTTTAGCTATGCTCCTTTAACATGCTACAAATTTTACTCTTTTTTTCTCTAGGAATAATTCCATCAGGAAAGCCACACCATTAAATCTCAGCAAAAAACCTGGAATAAATCTTATCATATTCCTCAAGGAACATTTAAACTGTTGACTGCTATCCAGGCTCTTCTTGCCAAGACTATGACTACTCTAGTCAATTAGATATGCAAGGTGAGGAAGTGCCTCATCTACTAGAAGTAATCCAAAAGATGGATTCATCTTTTCAGATCATACACTCAAGCACTGAATTCGTGCTAATATACACTTTGAAGACCACATTTATAAATACATTTTAATTGAAATATTGAATTTGGACTGTCAGTGCAAAATAATTAACCCACAGGATAGCAGAAAACCATGGGAGAGAGTGAAAAAGAATTCAAGGAAAAACACTTTTTAAGCATACGTGCATACAGTATGCTTTAGCACATTTTTTTCAGATGGTATCTGACAAACTTTGTATGCATCCTAATGCCATTTAAGCTTCCTATCTAACTTTTAGAAAGCCATCCACTTCTGAGCTGCTTAGTGTAGAAGCCTATCATTACTTTGGAGAAAGCAGCAATACGTTCATAGGATCTTTAATTTGTCAGATAGAGAATCCAGGAAAACTGAGTGTAAGTTTCTGTTTTTTACAACTATAGACACGTATTATGAAAAGGTCAGCCAAAGATAATATAGATTACTGACTGGGACAAAGGTCAGGAGAAGGGCAGCCATTTTAGGTAATGTGATCTGACAACTGCATTGCAACTTTCAATCCAAAGACTCAAATATTTACATTAATACATACATACTGCACACCAATAAAAAGATCCGTCTTTAGGTAAAAGTCACTTTAAAGTAGTAGTGGAGAATCTAAGTATTCTGTGGCAGGAAAGGTATTTCATTGAAATACACAAATATTGGTGGCCCCTAAGAAAGTCATCAACTATAGGCTGCTGTTTAATCATCACCTTTTTTAACAACTTGATATTGGGGGGGAAAGATCTGAGGAGGGAAAAGGAGAAGTATATACAGGAAAAAGACATCAGATCAATCATTGAAACCAACTCACTCTACTAATAGAGTTTTAAAACATTTTAACATACTTCACATCATGTCTTATGAGATGAAAGACAAGAATGTATGTTGTAGCTCAATGAAATTGCTTTGACAAATTGCTCAGTTACCACCTTTGGGGATTCAAAGTGTATATATATCACCATGTTCCTGGTTTGTTCACCTTTACTTTTGTCTCACTGAAGTTTAGCGTGTCTTCCTCATTTTTATATTAAAGGTGCTCCAAAGCACTTCCTACAACACTCAACCCTGCTGCTTGGTGGAGCATCTATTTTCTGGATCTTTTCAAGAACGTCCTTTGGTAGATTTTCATGTGCAAGTCTGTATTCACTATCAAAGACCTCTGAAATAGAAAAAACGAAGTTATTTAAGAAACCCTGTAAGGTGCACAGTACAGCTCCTATAAAATACTTCAGGTGATTTTTATATAATAACGAAATAATTATCTTAACTAACTGTTGATTTTTTAATTATTTTTTTTTTCAACATGCATTCTCTCAGAGAACCTGAAAAGCAACTTCATGATGGAACATCACAATGCATCACAGTGAATGCCCATTACTTCTATCACAGTTGAGTTTGCCTGTTTCCAGGGTATTTCCCCTGTCACATCCCGTAAGGGGGTCCCCTTTGCTTGCATAGTACCAAACAGAAGTCAGTGTAGAGGAGATCATGAAGGGATGGGAAACCAGGTGGCTAGATGATATAGGTCTAATATGTGGGTCGGGGAAAGGTGGATAAGACTGGGAAAAAGTTTTCAGATGTGAGGAATTAAAGCTTCAAGCTAATAAACTTAGTTTAAAACAACTGATTACTGGTTTCAAATAAAGTCAAAATTAATGGCCCCATCTGAACTACATTTTCATAAAAGCAGCACCTACTTTAAGAGTGACAGCACAGTACTTTTCACTAAAACACAGCAATTGAAAAGTTACTTAGAAATTCACGGATGAAAAGATGGTTTTATACACTAGTTTTCATGTAAAGTATTCACATATTTCATACACAGCACTATGCATTTCACAGTATTTTTTACTTACCAATGTCAATGTTCTCTCTTCCAAGAGACACCAGAGACAGGAAAAGAATTTCTCTATAAAAACTCCTAGGAAATATTTTGAAGGGCAAGTCAATGAAAGCACCAACTACCCTAAATTACCTAAATTACCTAAATTAAATACCCTAAATAAAGAAAGTCAATGTTGAAGACACTGTTATGTGAATTTTACATGTGAAGAAAATGACCAATCTACATGATTACTAGCTTAAGGTTTTTTCATCCCTGAGTATTCTTCCTTAATGTATGAAGTTATATTATCACCAAATCCCAGCAGTTATTTTCTATGAAAAATCCCTCTGCCAAACATGCTATAAAAACTCCAGAAAAAACCCAAGAAAAATAAAATTAAGCACCACTTGTTTACTAAGTCATTCCTGACTGAGGGTGAAGTACAGGAAGCAGGCTTATTTCAGTTCACTCATACTTTGTTTTTTATTTCAGAATGTCACAATCTAGCTCAGAACTGGATATGACTAAACAATTACATATTAATTTTTTTCCTTGTGGAACTCATAAAGATTATTTTCTAGGCAAACTAGTTCTTTCTTTTTAGCAACTACAAACCATGGAAGCAAAGATGACTTAGCATGTTAGACTTCAAACGAATCTCGTATTTGCTGTAATTTACTTTAGAGGCTGTGCTTTTATGCGAAGCCCTGTTTGAATTGTAGTGCAGACGGCAAAATGTGCCGTACATGTCTCCCTTTGTTCATGGGTCTGTTGCATCCACTTTTCTTAGCCAGTACTCCAGGTTGGTAGAATTTCAACAGATATAACTAGGTAGTCTGGAAAATATTCCAGACACTGCAACAAGATGCTGCACGCTTGTATTTATCAATTTGCTAGATCTGGAGCAACACCAAAATCTGCATAGCCAATACGCAGATTTTCTCTTAATTTGTAAAATGTCCGTTTTGATTAAAGAATTACACTTCTCCATTTGTTTTGGATGAAATGCGCATCTGGATACAGAATGCATCTGTTTGTAAACACGGGCATAAAAAAATATACACAGTGTTTGGTGGACACAAATGAAACCGAATATTCCTGAGCAGTCCTTATGGAATTATCATTATGAAGTGTATATGCTCTGATCTTGTTTAACTTTGAGTGTAAGAAGAGATTACCCCTTTACCTCTGTCGTTTCACATCTGGCTTAACCTTCTGTAAGAGGAGGTTGATTGGTTTAACAACATCATTGTGTTGAATACTTAGTTTGATGTTCTCCAACAAAGTGTTTGTTTCCTGCTGATCTTCTGCCACTGTGGAGGGTCTCTTTTCAGAAGAATCTGAGAAACATAACAGGATAGATTATTAAAGCACTAACGATTTTTGTTTGCCTTAATAAGCAGAAGGTGTTTCAGAAAGTGAGATGTATAATCAGAACCTCTCATCAATCTAGAGAGATTTGTTACAACGGAAAGGCTTTGCCTGCTTACAGTCTTTACTCCACCACAAAAGCAACAGGATGCACCAAGTATTCACATTCAAGAGCTCCCAAGTGACAGAGAAATACAAGAAACTGAAGAGTATCCAGCATCAGATGTTGCCTGTGATGGTTTGTTAGCTCAGATTTATTGTTGTACTTAAGTTTCAAAAACTAACTTCACTCCAAAAAGGTTATTTTTACACAAAAGCAATTTAAAAAAAAAAACAAAACCACTGTCATGTTTCTTATGAAAGAAACTTTTCTTACCAAAGCCCTTCTTAAAAGCACCTACAATTCATCGATAACTTTGGGCTACATATTGAAATACATAATGTACAGTTGTGTCAAACAGGGAAAAAAAAATATCAAGACATTTATCCATCGTGATTCGTTGCTTATATTGCCACTTCCAGAATAACTCTGAACTACTATTCTTTGGAAAACAGTGACTTGAGAGGGAATAGTAAGTCCACTTACTGGCAAAAAAATAAAGCTATAGATTAGGTAGCAAGCATGTGGAGTGTAAGTGATGTGCAGACCAAGGCTAGTAATCATAATCACACCAACCTAAGGTTTTCATAGAATTGACATGTATGATGGTTTAAAAATGTCATTTCCCGTTTTCCAAATAATTTCTGGCACCGCTGTAGAGCCTATCTAAAATACTACTGCCTTTCTTCCACATTTAAAACAGGCCTTTTGCTCCTTTATTTAAGACATATCTATGCATCTTCATTCATGTCAGAATGCTTTGGAGATGCTTTTCATGTATTATGCTCAAATCAATATGCTTTCGTAGAAGCTGAGGGAAACACCATGTCTCTTCACTCTAATTTTCTTATCCGTCTGTTTATTTTTAGGACACTTTTCAACAATCCCTTTTTTTTTTTTTTTTCCTTAAAACTAGAATTAGCATGCTCCATAGCTTTTAGAATAATTTTTAAAAGTTAAAAATCAGACTGAGAAGTTCAGATCAACAAGTAGTTTTTTGCTGATCAGAAGTAGTGAAAGCCTGAAGTTCTCATAACCAGCCTGCCCATTTTTTCTTCCTTTCAAATCAAGTTGTGGTAGACAAAGACTTTCTTGGATCTTACTTTTTAGTAGTCAAGTTGGCTGCCAAATGTATATACTAATGGGATTTGTGACCTTTCATTAATTTATAGAAACACAATAGATTTTTTTGCAATACAGTCTTCTTTTTCATGTCTGCATAGATATAGCCAGATAACACAGTGGAACATTCAAATCAGGTGAAGCTTATTTACTACCACATCTAGAGCAAATCCTCCCAGCCTGTTTACGATTGTATGACATATAAAGAACAGATAACATACGTTTTCACACCTATCAGTAAGATATTTTCACTATTTTCAGTAATTTGACACCAACACTATGTTAAGTACCTAAGGGATTGCAAATGCTTCACACACTACAAAAGCTTTTCAACTTGATAGGCAGTGTACACTTCACACACTACAAAACTGTTTCTTTCCATAGCCTCTGCTCCCTCTGCTTTCTCTAAGATTTGTTTCACTTACTGAGATTTCTCCAAGATATATACAGGGGCTCTCCTGGCTCTTGGTGGAGTTTGATATTGTCCCACAGAAGATGGATGTATACGAGCTTGCTATCTTGAGCAAGAGATGTCAAAGGAAGCTAAGAAACATGAGGAAAGGGAAAAAGTTTTAAAAACATCAATACACTCTACTTATTTTACAAACTGCTCTTTTACTCATTTTGCAAACAAAAAAAGGTTCACTTTATCTATCTTGAATCCAAACCAAACAGGAACAGTTATTACCTTCTAGACGAAACTGCACTTAACCAGAGCAACGTCACAAGTACTGCAACATTTAATTGCCTTTTCTAGTTCAGCCTAATGTATGAAGACCATTCAGTTTTCTACAGATATCTGAAGAAAATATTAATGAGTACGTATCGGAAAATAATTTTTGTGCAAACACGTTCTTTGATTTGTACTACTTATCGTGCCACACCTTAGTATTTTCTGACCTGATTAAGATTTGGTATGCACATCTATGTGTTGGTCTCCCCAACAAGCAGAAACAATCTGTATTTGCATACAAATATGAACCATTTGTTTCCATTAAAAATATATGCCACTCAAAACAATAGTTCCATAATCATTTTATAAAATTAAGTGCCCCTGGTATCACCAGTACAATAAGAATTAGCAGGCAAGAAAAATTCACCACTAGTGTGTCAATTTAAAGTACCAAATACAAGACATTATATCCCATCTTGTGGTTTTCCCTGCTGATGCACTGTATTTTTCCAGTATGCTTTAGATTTCATTACTATTGGTCTTCAATTACATTTCTTGGACAAGTGTTCTTGGTTCTAGGTGGGATTTTTTTTTTTTATAAATTGAGGGAGAGAATTTTAAAATAAAGCACATACAAGCACATAGGAAAATACTACTTTTTCATGTGCATAATATACAAATACCTATTGAATTTGGTACTTACATACACAAATCATGTGTTTCAGAAAAAAACATCTACTCCTTAAAATGGGAAAAGCAAAATACTCAAAGATAGCATCCATTTTATGTTCTTTTGTTCTATTCATGTATCAGTAAAACTCAGTGGAGTTTGAATGGCAAAAACTACTAGTGGAAAAGAACAAAAAATATTGACCAATATCTCAGAAGGTTTATATACTCAACTATGTAACCTATACTATGTGGATTAAAATGTATTGCAGTTTAGGAGTTCTCCACAGACACATCTTGTTTCCTTCAACATATCAGCATTCTCTTTAATGAGTCTTACGCTTTGGCATTTTAAAAGAGAACAGCCAGACTAAAATTTCAATGCTGTTTTCACTCATCTTCCTTCAAGACTTCTTGCGGAAAACAAACTTATCTACTTGTATTACAAAAACCAGGAACCTAGGTCCAAGCTCCTGAGCAGATACCTACCCACTTTTTTTTGAACCAAACTCTCAAATTCAGCTTACTCCAGTATCTACAGTTCTAATATGAGGAAGCCACTTACCTGCACTCCATCATTACAGTGCTCAGATGTTAGAATGAGTCCAGGTAAGTTGCTAGGCAGATCCAACCGTTGGAAATACCAAACTAGGTTCCAGAAAATTATGGGATGTTGATTGATGAATTTGGATGTATGAATTACTTGTTCTCCCTCATTTTCCAACAGTGACTCAAGCTCCTTACGTAGTACCAAAGGGCTCAAGTAGGGTACAGATACAGGGAGAGGATTAGGTCTTTTTATTAAAGGATCCTAAAAATCAAACAACACATACAAAAGAAAACTTGGATTTTTTTAGAAAATCAAAGGTTTTTTCCCAGAAGTACTTTTCAAGATTACCTGCCCTGAAAATCCGCCATTGCACAGTTTCTTTTGATATTTGGAAGAAGTCTCTGGAAATACTGAACACACAGTAACTTTATAGCATCAGCAGTTTTGACTGTTGAGATGTTTCTTAACTTTCAAGAACAATCACCTAAACTCTATTATGTGAAAAAGAGAAAATGCTCATTTGTTATAACTTGTTCCTGATTGTGCAGTTTCAAGCTATCTAAGCCAGTACTAAGCCAGTGGCGATGGAGATTACAGAACATGTAGAACTGAATCATGAGATGACAGATTAAAACAGCTTCTTCCCAATACAAAGCACCAGGAGAGAGAACAAACACATGCAAGAATAATGTAGTAGTCTCAATACTGCCTCTTACCTTCTCCATCCACTCAACAGGTAAGCCTAACAGAATATAGAGTGTAAGGAAATGCATGAAAAAGGAAAGAACTTTCACTCTTGCAACAGTGTGGTGTTTGCTGTGATGGTCTGCTTCACTGCCACCCTGACCTTTATCTCTTGTAACCCTGCCCAAGCGACAACAAACGATGGTGGTCATCATGGGTGCATCTAGTCACAATGGCTGCATCTCAGCTCAACATGCTTTCAGGGAGACAGATAACAACACAATAGCCAAGGGCTAACCTGAACAATGCGCCCACCTGACGACAATGCTGGTACTGTGGTCAATATGCAAATATGACTATCAGTCAATCATCTTACCCCCATAAATACTGAACAGCCTAAGAGCCCTTCAAGCTCTTCTGCATGGCAGCAGGCGGCACAACAGGATCTCCCCCTGAGTAGGGACGCCTCTCAAGTTACTTCTTGAGATTCAGAGATTTCTTGTCACAACAGATCCTTGGTAAGTGACTAATAGCATGCTAAACTTTGAAATATTAGCTCAGTGATATAAGGGATGGACTGCACATATATAATCCTTTAGACATAAAGCACTGACCAAGTCTGGGACTAGGGCTGGATCCAGCCGCACTTGGACTCCTCTCGTGAGGAGGAGTTTAGAAAGCAAGGGGGTCCTTTCTGAACCTCATGAATCAACAGGAGTGTCTCCGTGACAGTTCTGTCTGACCCTGTCCTCTGTGCAATAAATAATGTTGTGTGTCTTCACATCTCTAATCTTATTAAACCACCGTCACATTTACTATTGAACATTGTTAAAGTATTGCTGCTTCTCTCTAGGAGTTAAGTGCATCACTCCATCCACAACATTTGCACCATTGCCTTCAGTCTGCTGTAGAAATTAGATTCCTTTTAAAACAAACTTCAAGTTTTAGAAAGACAAAGACTAGTTTCATTCTGCTAGAGAGAACATTCCAAATCAAGCAGCACTGTTTGTACAATGTACTGAAAAAACAGATCTCAGATTAACTGAACTGAATTTTTTTTGTCATAAGAACATGAAAATACGCTTAGCCATTCCTTTTCCCCAAATGGACAAGAATGCTAGTAGAGGAACACGATTCATTGTAAGTTCATCACACTCAATATTTTGCTGTCAAATGAACATGCAGCCTCTAGACTTACCACAACTTCTTGCAAACTATTTGGAAGGCTAACTGTTGAAATGCCATGAGATGGTCTCTGGGAAAGATCAATGTTTTGCAGCGGACCTCCAACACTGTGGCTCCGAGTCAAGGACACTCCCTTTTTTGGTGGATTATTGGCAGATGTCTTCACAGTTCTGGGCTCTTCGCTCTGTTCTTCTGCCACATCACTGTTTGGGTTTTAGAAGAAAATATGCTAGTATTAAACTATTCAGAATTCCTATGGCAACAAGAAGGAAGCAGAGAAAGACTGCCAACTATCCCAAATCAAGTTTCTCTATTAATTAGGAATCCTATTTGTCCAGTTAGCTCCACAGTTTAGGGAAAATAAAACAAAATGCCTCTCAGAATAGTATAACCATCCCTCCAGAAAAGCAGCTGGGTATAACCCAAGACATGAGTCTGAAAACGTTGCAGTTCTGTACAGGTAGCGCTGCTCTGGTACAGATTGACCTTGTTTAGAAGAACAGCAATATACAGTTTTGTCAACACACAAAGATTATATTGTTCTGCCTATGCTCACTTTCACTTCCTCTTCCCTTTATGTTTACTTTCTCTAAATGTCATAACCAGAGCAAAAATACAGAAAACAATTTGAATGCTACAGTAACTGAAAAAATAAAATTGTAAATGTTAAACTCATCCAACAAGATAACTTAAGCAAAATCCTACTACAGGCTTGTCAAATTTAACCCATACAGTCAAGCTGCTTGCAGATCTGGGAATATTAATTTTGTGCCCTTATAACTGAAACAATGGATAAAAACAATTCAACCACAGTACAGAAGAAAAAACACCAAGTGAAACAGAAAATGCCTGCTTCCAAATAATCTGCAAAGAGAGGGAAGAGATTAGTTTAGAGGTGACCTTCACTCCTAAGTTTGACTTTAGTTAAAAATATACAACATCAAAGTTAAGAGATTAATATAACCACATAAACCAACCTTCACTTCAGAAGTAGAGGAGAAATACTGGAAGTGTTGAGACAGTTCTGACAGAACTAACAATCCTGTTTTACCCACCTCTGCTCAGCTGCAGGGCAAGTTTCTTCAGCTATGGTGTGGCTGGACTGCGGGTGGTCTGAGAAACTGATCAAGTCTGCAACAGCTGGGATGGACAACAGTTTCTGCTCCAGAGGATCCGTGGTTAATGGAAGGGTACCACTCTGTAAACTGTCACCTGAAGTACTTTGCTTCAGGAAAAAGCTAAGTTATAACACGAATGGGAGGGGAGAGAAATATAAAGGTTAAGACGTGAGCATAGAGTCATTAAAAAGTTATTATTTTCTACATTTGCTTTCAAAAAGTAGGAAAACGAAGGAAACATAACAATGAAAAGCTTGACAACAGGACAACTCTCTCCACTGTAACTTATATAGGCAGAGTAAACAAACATATACAGAGATTTGATCTGCAGAGTAAGAAATCCTATGCTGGACCTGAGTCATTACAAGTGACTTTAATTTGTCCTGGTTCCCAATCAGCAAAAATATATCAATGTGTTAATAGCTGCCACATCACTTAAAACGGTTGCTACTGTAATGTGACATTACAGACGAGAAGACCATACCCCATTATAGGCACAAAATAACAGGAACGTGTCGTGGTTTGCTAAGGTGTCTGAAGTACACGCTCTACAGATGGTTCAGTTTCAGCATTTGAGAACACTAATGCTGCTCCACAGCAATAACCACCACAGTGAGAATCCATTTTAAATTACCTTAAGATAAGTTCCAGCCTTCACAGTGCAATTAAAAGAGGTAAAAATAGTAAGCGGAGAAGCTTAAACTGGAGAACTACTGGAGAAACAATAAGCTGGAGCATCTGTAACTAAAAGCTGTTAGTAAATGTCATTTGTGAGAAATTCTTTGCTGACAGATTTAAAAACTGCTTCATATGGTTTTAAAAAGTTCATGATCCACTAGCATTTAAAAGCTAAACAAAATGAAAACAGACTTACACCTTCTGTACACTTAGGCTTACAAAGAACACGTGAAAAGAAAGAGAGGTAAAAAGGCACCTAGTTCTTTGCTTTTTGGCTGTTTTATAATGGAACTCAATAGTTTACATGATTTATAATTTCCTTCAGTACAATCATGACTGTCAAACAGGCAGTAACATTCTTCCAAACATCTAGATAAAAACACCAGGAGATATAACTGAGATCCTTTTGTGAAAAAATATAACCATATACAAGTGCAAAGGCAGAAAGTATCTATAAAACCCACCAACCTTGCAGAGCCACGTAGGTCTTTAAATTCAACATTAAGTAAAGGTAGGAAGGTACTTTTACAGAAAGGACAGGTAGTGTTCAAGTTTGAATCATCTGCTGTCCATCCAGCCATAATTTCTTCATCATAAACCAAAGCACCACAAGCTCTACATTGAGAGCAGCTTGACATCAATACCTAAAACAGCAAAGAATGGTTATTATCAGTCTTGTTTCAAGGTTCTTTTATAATTGGCTTCATAGGCTTAGAATCCACAGGAGTTTACCAGGTATCAGAATGTCACTTGGGAGGTATGAGTTCATCACTACTTACTCACTATACTCAAGAGTTATCTTGTCCACATAACTTTTACCTACGAAATGCAAATACTAATTTTTTTTTTTGTTAGGTATTTTGAGACCTGGAAGACGCATTACCCCATCATACTCTAGACAGGGGAGAAACTTCTGCATCTTCTCACAGAAGCCACCCCTGTAGCCTCCCTGCTCCCAGTCCAAGTGGAAACCCAATGCAAGTGGAAAATACATAAAGTTGGATTTTACCTAATAAAAGTCTCATCACTAAACCAGATTGAGAACTAGAGAAAAGGTGGTAAAACAATGCTGTACTAGCTGAAGAATGGTCTATAAACCTTACATTTTAGGCTTCCTCTTATATCATTGTCTCACTTTCACAGGGAACAAAACCAAAAAACCACCACCAAACACAACATACAATGTATTTTGGATCAACAGAGCATACAATATATTTTAGATATTAGCCCAATGGCAACATTTTTCTTTTTCTATATTATGACCCTTCTATAATGCAGTGCAGAAGTTTGACAAGCCTAGTTCTCCAGAAGATCAAACATGAAAGAAAACTATACGGGACCTAGCAAAATAACACTACCACTGAAAGAAAAGCGTCCAAGGCAAACACAGTGACCATTGCCTATGATTCTGAAGTCTGAAAGCAATAACTGAAACACAGAAACATACTAAATCATTAGTGTGCTGGGTTTGGCTGGGATACAGTTAATTTTCTTCATAGCAGTCTTTATGGTGCTTGACTGGTAACAAGCTCTGTGTTGATAACACACCATTGTTCTAGCTATTGCTGAACAGTGCCTTACACACCACCATGGCCTTTTCTTTGTCGTTCTGTCCCAAACCCAGAAAGGAGGCTGGGGGTGGACAAGAGGTTGGGAGGGGACACAGCCAGGACAGCTGACCAAAGATATACTATATAACATCACCCTCAGTGATAAACTGGGTATTTGGGGGGAAGAGTTTTTCCGGGGCAGATGTTGCTTGTGATGTCATGGTGCTGACTGATTGCTTTTGCATCACTCAGGGTTTTTTTGTTCCCTCTCCTGTTGTCCTGCTTTTGTTGTATTTTTTTCTCCCAATTTACTTATGAAACTGTCTTTATCCCAACCTTCAAGACTTTTTTCTTGTTTCCGCCCTTCCGATTCTCTCACCCATCCTGATGAGGGAGTAAGCAAGTGCCTGGGTGAGGACTTAGCTGCTAGATGTGGTCAACCCACCACAACTATTTAGTAACAACACATAATTATCATGGGGGGAGGGAACAACAAAAATAAGGTTGAAAGGGAAAAATAAAAATCTTGTTTCGCCTCCAATTTCTGTCTCATTCCAAGTTTTGACCCTTCCCTCAATCGTATCTTCTCTCTATAGATGAGAGATACATAAAAGCATTTAACAGACTTTTTTTTTAAAGCTACTATCACATCCCGTGCTAAAACTATCAAGCATCTTTGCAGCAGAAGCATGGAAAAAATTGTTCGGAAAATCCAATCACAATCCAATGAAAGAGGTAATTAATACATAATGCAATATTGAATAATTATATATTTCATTTATGAGTTTATTAATCTTACCTCCATTGCATAGTTCTGGAAAATGCTGGATAAACTAGTATTATGTGAAGAGCTGTGCTCTGACTTCTCAGAATCTAGAACTTTCATACTTCTTGGGAATGAAACCTCACCTGTACAGAAAGAGTAGTTTGGGTCTTGTATTCAAGGAAAGAGTAACTTATCCATTCCTAAAGAAAATAATTTCTGTTTGACCAAGATAGAAAATTGTACCAGAAAATCTCCAAAGATTTGTGTAGCTCTGTAACTTCACTGATATACGGGTAAATATCAATTTTGTGATTAACATTTCAAAGTTATTTTTGTCTAACACAATATATCACAGACTGGTAAAAGAAAAAAAAAAACACAAAGAAAAAATAAAGAATAGTAAAGAGCCATAAGATTGCTCAATATACTTATTCTAAGAAGTGGTTCAAGCTTTGTTGAATGAAACATCCACATGTAAATAGCAAACAGAAAGATGGTACCAGGCAAGACACGTGATGCCATTACTGTGCTTTCCCTGGCTAACATTACTGTAAAACAAATAATCTTTCTTTGGTAAGGCAGGGGTTTAGGGTTATGAACTTTGCCCAGGAGAAGGGGAAGAGAAGTTGGAAAATATTTAACAGAAGGAAATGGTTGGAATCAGTTTTAGGAAGCAAAACTATCAGCATTAGCTCCTCTGACAAGCCAAGTCAAACTTTCTTATTCAAAAAATCACAAGTCCCCTTATGATCAGAGTCCCCTTGCCATAAAGAAGACTCCTCTGCTTCTTCAGCTAAAGTTTCTGTTTGTTACAAAATTTACATATCCTGTGGATGGATGCCACTCTTTATAGTTAGTTCTTACAACCCTCCTAACTAACTGGAACTAGAAGATACCTTGTCAAGATTTTGCTGGACAGGGCCAGTTTATGTCCAGCCCACAAGACAGTTCCTCATCTCCTGATGCAGATGGCTTTATGGTATTTGCATCATTAAAGTACTGCAAAGAGAGCTAGACCTAACCCCCAGCTGGTTCAGCAACACATCTTTTTCCCAAAAATCAGAATAAAATCCAGTTGAATGGAACCTGAACTGAAAATGATTAGATTTACTTCATCCACTTTTAGAACAGGAAGGGGGAGAGGGGGGCAGAGAAAAGGACGATTTAGCAAAAGGCACGTATTCATTAATTATTTACCTTCACAACTTCAAATCAAGTATGCATCCAATGCCTCCTGCTCCACAGTAAAGATGATGCATTTTTTGTGTGTGTTATTTGGGGGTTTTTTTTGTGGGCTTGGGGGGGTGGGGTTGTTTTTGTTTGTTTGCTGGCTTTTGGTTTGTTGGGGTTTTCTTCCCCTCAAAAGATCTGCCTCAGTTATGCAACTGTTTGCAGTTCTTGAACACCGCTCTGCTTTTCTGTATTAATATTTCAAGGACCTTCAGGGTATTATGACTTTACATGCATAAGCAGGTGTTCCTGGCTATAACTAGTTCAGAATCTTCCTATCACAGACACAGAGGAAGTATTTTCACAGTTAAATACCTGTATTTTTTATCAACTTTTTATGCATTCAACAAAGGGAGAAGCATTAGCTATTTGCTAGTGCAAGAGAAGAGTACCGAATGGAAGTACAAATTTACTTGTACTTATCTTAAGGGCTTGAAATAATTTCAGATTACCATAGCTTCCATTGTTATGAATGATTTCACATGTAATGGTTTTCTCTGTTGTACTATAAACAAGTTATGAGGGGGAAACAAATCCATAAAAATCCCACCTGCACTGTAATGCTGTCTTCCTGCATCTCCACTGCTACTGCTACTGCCAAGACTAGTAGTGCTTTGTGCAAGCTCATTCGTAATTAACCCTGGGACTCCAGATCTTGGTGACATATCTCCTAAAATACTATCTTCGAAACCAGCAGGGAAGGTAAAGTCTGGTCGATTGTTTTCTTCCTTTAATACAAGAAGAAGAAAATTAGCATTTTAGAGTACTTCCAGATCCATTATTTGACTTCCATCTTTCCCCTAATAAATAAATAATTAAAGTAGCACATTAAGACAAAAATCCTGATGTAAAAATTATTAGATGTAGGATAAATATACACAACCCTAAAAGGAGAAGATATTGGACAAACCAGAAGGACATTGGAAAAACGAAATGCTTTAGTAGTGGAAATAACTAGCTGAGAATCAAACTGAGTGACAAAGCTACTGGGACATAAACTTCTTCATTACAGGAGAAACATGAAAAATGCTGCAGAAATTGTTATTTGGCAGATGTTACACAAAATGAAGGAATTACCAGAAAAAAAAGTTCATGTTAAAGTCGTATTTTCAGAAATTAAGACAGGAATACATACCAGCTGACACACTGCAGCAATAACACAGACACTAAGACACAGCATGTAACAAAGTAAAATAGTCAAGATATTAAAAAAGGGAAGTTACAGAAATAAAAGAGGCGAGAATGAAAAGATCCTTGAGGGAAATTAAAATAAGTCATGTTAAGGGAATTATGATGTGCCATTAAACAAAATTTTATGGAATGGGTCAGTATAATAGAAAGGCACACAGAAAAGCTAGGTCACAGGAAATAAACTCAGGAAAGAAAGCAATCAGTGAGTTTTCATTGTCACTGGCAAAATCTAGTTTAAAAAAAATTAAGAAAAATCTTTGTGGTTTTTTTTTTTTAAATTTATTTAATAGAACCCTATAAGTAACATAAGTTAAATTTGTTTCACACAGAAATAAAGTAAAACTGCTATGTTCCCCTTTCCCACCTTTTACGGAGGCTGGGGGGAAAGGAGGGAGAATTTGAAAAAAGGAAACAAGAAGCTATCTTAATAGCCTGAAGAGAGGAGACAGAAGATCCTTACAGCCAAACACTAGATTGACGGGTTAACTGGATGAAGCAGAGGCCTTTCTAAGAGAGAAAACTGTGTTTGGAGGCACAATAACAAGACCTATAGGGAAAGGAGGAAGTTGTAATATTCATCCTTTCATCTCCTCTTTCATTCATGTCATTGTACTCTGAAATGTTTTACACTTAAGAAGACAGAGTTAATCAATTGTGCTCACACAAGAAACATAGTATTTAGTTTCCAAATTCCTGACAAGTGAATTTACTAGATCTCAGCCTGTCCTTTGCTACTTTCAACTTTAGTCCTCACCAATCCGACTTCTTAGGTTTGTGATTAGTTTTCACAACCTTCCCTCAATTTTTTAAAGATAAGACAGGAAGTATGGTATCATTTAAGATGACACAATTTTATTCTTACTAGGGTTTCTTGGTGCAGTTTCTTTAGATATAAATAAAAAGATAAATAGCTAAATAAATAAACAGGAGGTATGTTGAGAACAAAAAGTCAAAATTTAAGTTTACTGCATCAAGATAATTTAATTTGTTTTTGTCTGAAAAGCGGTTTTTTAATGACAAAGGAAAATTTTTATTAGCTAATAAAAGTCAATACTTAATAAAAAATACCATCTTGTGAAGCAATCTTCTGGACACAGAAGTTAGATTTTTCATATTGAAAAACACTTGCCTCATCATCCGAGTAACTATATGCTGAAGTTACAACTCCCCACATCTTACTGGCCACATTGGCAGCCTGCTTCATGCCTGATTTCAGAACATCCATTTTTGGTCCAGACAGTATATTGTCTAACTTCAGATTGGATAAAGTTGTTACGACAGATCCTAACGAGCCATGTGGAGAAGAACGACCCAGTCCTGTTAAAGATGAAGACCGCTCCTTTTGAACTCGTGGATGGGTTTGTTGCTTTGGTCGTCCAGTGAATGTTTTGGATCTGGAGACAGAAGGACTTCGCCTATTTTCGTAAGAGTTGGGGGATGGCAGGACGGGTTCCAATGGCAGGCTTGACCTCCTTTCTTGGGAGTGACCAAGTGTACCAGAGGCTTCTGCTTCCCTATTTGGCTTGTGCAGTTCCATGCTGGGAAACTTACTACCCAACGGGTTTTTCAAATTCATGTAGCTCTCTATTTCATCCGCCAAATTACGTGCTGCAACTGGTGACACCAACTTTTCCTCAGGTTCTGGATGCCTTGCTTGTGCGCTGTCAGTAGCCAGCAAAGACAGAGGGTCCAAACCTACTTCAACGTCTTCCCTTTCAATAGGCTTAACCACCCCATAAAAGCTATTCCTTTTAGTAGTTGCATCTTTGGATTCTGGTTTCTGGTTTTTGGATTCAGCTGACTGTTCAAGGTTCACATCTTCCACTGTGGTCATGTTTTCATCTCTTCCATTCTCAAGATGCTCCTGCCCTTCCCCAGGTTCTTCCAGCACTGGTGAAGACCTATGCTCCAATTCCCAATCACTCTCAGTCATACAACTCCAAGTGCCACTTATGCCAGAAACCTGATGGTCAACGATACGTTCAAAGCTGTGGGATTTATTCATATGACAGGGTGAAGTTCTGGCCCCAGATAAAGCTGCTGTTAGGATCTTGGCATCTGCTCCCATCATTATAGCTATTTCTTTAGAATGCAAGTCCAAGCTGCCTTTTTTCAGCAGCATTCCTGCTCTGCTTTCACTGCTGAAACTGCAGCTTCTCTCTGAAAACAGTTTCTGCCTCTTCTGTCCCTTTTCACTTGTTTTCTTAGGAGAAACATCACCAAAGACTACATCTTCAGCTGAATCCTCAGTTACGAACAATGGGCTAGAACCAGTTTCTAAAAGAGAAAAGGCATTAATATGGTACCCATAGCCACCAAAAATGTTGGTTTCCTGAAATCATGTGAAATCTCCTTATCTGCTAACTGGTGAGAAGAATGGGAGCCCCACAATCTCAAGTTATCCATTAGCCCATTAATCCACTAGTATTAACAAGTTATTTTACTGGCTGCAAAGGCATTCTGCAGATCAAAAGTCATCTACTCTTGACTCCTTGATGTCAAAGCCTTTTATGGCTTCTAACTCCTTTCCCTGTGCCAACACCCAGCAGAGAGTAGGTAATACATCAACAAACTAAAGGAAAGTGCTTCTCCCCCACTCCCCCCCCGAGCTATATTCACAGATCTGTACTTCAAACTCCGTAGTTCATTCTGGTTCGGAAAAAAAGCCCAACTATCGCATACGTCTGCGCAACACAGAAGCATTACTCTGTTTATGACACAAACATATTGAGAAAAAGCTAATTAATTTTAGTATGTGGAAAATATAAACTAATCTTATAAATATTCCCATGTCCACAGGAACTGGGAATGTTTCTTGCAAAGAAATTCGTGTTACCAAGGCAAAAACCTCCATAACACAGGAATTCTACTATATTAGAATCCCAACGGAGGACCCGATGTACCATATCCACTGCTGGAGGACGTTTTGAGTCTCACATCAATGCTGCATCTTGACTAGTCATCAGCTCTTATAATTGCCAGAATGGTTCTGGGCAACTTCTTGCCTGACACTTAATTCTTAGTTATCAAGTTATATTGAAGCTGGACTACATTGCCTTAGTAAAGGACAGGCACAAGGGGAGAAAAAAAAATGAGCCCCAAGATTTTATATATCTGTAAGTCTTCCTCATCATAAAGCAACAGATATGTAAATAAATTTTGTATGGCACAAAGACAACATGCATTATTCCCAGGTTACACATTGGCAGTGTAAGCCACAGAAATAATGAGAGTCATCCAAGGTCAGTGAGGTTTAGGTGACAAAATCAAGAGTAGAGACCCTGATTCTCTTGGTTTTCTTGTACATTACTGAAACACTCTCAGTGTGGGACAGGGAAAATCTTGATTTCAATCTACCCAACAGCAATTTTCAACCTTAAAATTCACAGTTTCCTTCACCTGCAAAGGATAATGGTGGAAAGCAAATGTATCTGCACCTCAAATACAAGTTTTGTTCCTTTTAATAGCATGAAAAAGATTGCAAAACACTATAGCACAACAAGATCAGGATTTTAGCAAGCTGTTTCACGCAGTGACTCACCACCACAGCTCTTCCTTCCACTGCTATCAAAAATGCCAGACGGAACTTTCACAATACTGTTACCCCAAGCAGGGGGGTCTGTTGGACTATGAGGTTCTACATTCAGCTGTTGCTTTTCATCAGGTTTCTCAGTACAAACATCTACAAGAAACAGAATGTGAACTTCAGTTAATTTAACTAAATAATTTCATTTGTACTGTTATGGAAAACAACTCAAACACTGTCCCCTTATATGATTACAACCTCAAGGACCAGTCCTACTAGGTACAGAGCACTTCCTGGAAATAATACCTAGACAGATGACAGTAGACAGTTATTAAGCGGAGAGTGTTTAGCTGTTCACAAGGTTAGAGTATACGCCAATTTCTTCCCTTGCTATTTTTCAACTAAACAAATTAGAGCAGGACCAGCAGTTCTCAGATCTTCATGCAGGGCTATTTGTTTAATGACAGCTTTAGAAGCCCTAACTCACATTAAGGATCTCATAACGCAGATATGAAACAGATTCAGTAATGAGAAACATAATACAGACAAACTAAAGGCAAAATCTGGATAGAAGACAGAAGATGACCACATTTTTTACAATGTGGTCTAGCTGTGAAGAGTTTGCAGGGAAAAGTAGTGCCTTATATTAGGTCAACTGGTACAGCTAAAAAAAATGGTCAAGTTTTCAAACATACAAACAAAAGGAACGGAATGCAAAATACTGTGTGCCCCAGCACTTGTCCATTTTTTCCACCTATATTAAATTAGTCTAATAAGAGGCTATTTCTACCTATATGAATTCCACTGCTATTATCTAGGGCATGGGAGTAGTCCACCAGACTTCATACAGTCCTATTTTGACCTTAGCAACGTTATTAATTCAATACTTTAAGTATCCGTGGTAGTCTAATGCATGAAAGCAGATCTATTACAAAAAGCTTTCATCAATGTAAACATGCATACTTAACCTTCTATTAGGTCTTCAGCTGTAGAAGAAATATCTTTCTCTACTTGTGTTTCAGTTGCACGAAGGCTATCCCCATCATCTCTTAAAAGTTCATCCTTGGATCCATAGCCATGGTCTGACTGACCACCTGTTTGAAGGAATACAGACAGACTTATTTTTCTTCCCTAAATTTTTCAATAAGAAAATAAAAGAACTGAAATTAATTTGTTTCACATTTTGCTTTGCCAGAAAAGCTCACAGTAAGTGCAAAGTATAAAAATGTAATAGAAGAAACTAAAAATCTAAACATTTTTAAAAGTTTGTTCTTCTACAATACCAGTTAAACTTGACAGCTGTAACTCATTGTTTATAAAAAAACCAAATAGTTTACAGTAGTCCAAAAAGTCTGCCATAGGAGACAATCCAGAAAGATACTATTTTCTTTCTTATCTGAAGCCCTGCTGCATATGCAAAAATACTATATGGGACATATCCCACAACAACATGTTAAACACCATTCTTTATATGCCTTAGAGTACCTATTAGAATACATGACAGTATTTAAAAAGATCAAAGTGTAAGTTACTGAGTGTGAAAGGTATTAGGAAGCTCCATTAAACTTGAGTGATAGATATAATTTATCTGTCTACAATACATAGTACTGCTGTTTATTTTAACAACAAAGAGTAAACATGTAAAAAAAATAATTTGAAAGTCTGAGCAGCCATCAGTTATTACATTTGGCTACTATATTAAAAGCCTTTTACATAAAAAGGTAAGTTCTGACATTCTTTGGTCCTTATTTTCTCTCTATCATCATTTCAATAACGTTAGTATCCCTGCTTTGCACAGAAGTGAAAACACCCTACCAATAAATGGGTGAATTACCTGCAGAAGTAACATTCAAGGGTAGAAATAATGCACACGTGCATCTAAGGCTTCACACCATGTAAGTCTGCACCCCACACCGTGAGAGCCAAGGACAAATGCGGCACCCAAGAGACAGCAAAGAGCAAAAAGCAGAGCAACAAAGAGCAGAGAGAAGGGAAGTTCAGTAATCTAGTCAAGCATATCAGGTGAAGCAAAGGAATCAAAGTTCTCTTTACAGAATGGCTCAAGATATTAAGAACATGAAGAGTGTGCTAGAACCATTTGTACACTAAGTTTTGAAGTATACAGAAAGGAAGTTTAGTTGAGACTATGCACAGGTAGAATGTAATCAGTACTAAAGCAGATACAAAGAACCATGAATTTTGTCTTGCCATTTCAAGTGATTAACTTCCTGTGCACTCATTTTACTCCAGTTTGTGTGGAAGAGTGCACACCACGTTTAAGGCAGAGTTTTTCTCCAGCTTACTGTATAACAAGTTTCTGATAATTTCTATATTTATTTCCAAGTTTAGCAAATATTATTAAGAAGCTTGAATATGACCTTTAAAAGCATAATTTACTGTAACCATATATAACATACTAATTCCAGGAATGCTAATTAGGCCCTTCTGGATTATCATCAAAGAGCAATATTTTAGTGTTAGCTTCTAATCAACTCAGCAACTTTCACTCCTTTCCTTTAATGCAGGGAAATGTTTTACTCAAACTATCATTTCTATGAATAAATGACAATATGCAAAAATTGAACAGACTCATATGTCAGAGATCTCATATCTTTTCTGAAGATTAGCACAAAAAGCAAGGTTCATGAGACCACAGCAAAACATTAATTTTAACATAACAGTATTTCTGCTACCGTTCACTCTAAAGAAGCAGCATGATGTCCAGTAAATGAGTAATATTCAACAACAGGGTAATTCTTTTTCTTTACATAGTTCAAGTCCATGCTTCATTGCCTACAACCCCAAGAGGGGAAGTTGGTGGTTGAGGAGGGCAAATCAACAGGAGACTAGAAAACTTAGCCTTTTGAGGGACTGTTAGTAGTGAAACCCAGCAGAATCTAGTACCTGTGCTAGAGTGATTATCAATGGAATCAAGCCTGACTAAGTCACTGACGAAGAGAGTGTGCTCCCCACTGTTAGCATCATTAGAACTATCCACGCTACCATGGCTCACCATGTCCCCATCACTTCCACCCGTGGTACTCCGCAGAGCTAAAGACATGAACAAGAGCTGGTTAGTAAGAGAGGATTAAACTTTTCAGGCTTTTAAACAAATCTAACCTCTTCAGACAACTTTTGCTTGAACATACAAAATAAGAATATGAAATTCTAGCAACAGAATTCAAGTAATTAATTCTTCAGTGTGTGGAAGACATTCTAAGACTGTTTCAAGCATCAAGTTGGCAATTATCAATTTTCATACACTTAAGGAAACATTTTCAACTTGTAAAAGCCAAAATATTAGCTGCAATCCCTCAGAAAGCATGTCATGATCTTGTTCAGCAGAAATAAATCCATTTCAACTAATGTATTACCTGGTATCACAGGTACTCGTGGGCTCTGCGTTGATTTCTTTAAGCACTGCCTAAATTGTGCTGTGCCACGAACTACATTTCGTACCTTAGTCCAGAGGAATATGCCACTGCGGTTACTGCTAGGCCAAGGAGACTCTAAAACCGCCTACAGAAAGAGACATTGCAATAACAAAAACAGTAAAAAAGTTACACTAAGAAACACAGTACAGTGAGAAGCTTTTCTATCCATGCTCAAAAAAGGCACTTCCTGTTCAAACTCAAATATTTGAGTTTTTATGAGCTGTTCCCTTTTATGAGCTGTTCCCTTTTATCCCACAGCTCTAGAGACAAAGCTGAGTAACAGCAAACAATAGACCAAGATTTCTTTAAGTAAACAAGGTGGGGTCTGTTCTTATCTATATACTTTGGTAGCAACAAAAGACCACAGTAGCACCTCTTTTCCTATTACTTCACATAGTTTACTTTACTAAGGAGTTTCATCAGCATATTACAGGAACTTGGAAGCAAGGATAACAGGAGTAGGCTACTTCAACTAGACTAATTCCAGCCTTCATTCATCTTGGATCCTGATACCTTAAAGGATATACCTAGGAACAGATGGTATTGACATGGAAGCATCAGACAAGTTACAAAACTTGGAAACAGAAACACTACAAATGTGTGTTTCAACAGAATTTTTTGTTACACAAACAGCACAGGAATGTAAACTTAACAGTGTAAAACCATACAGTGTAGATCCAGTGAAATGTAAGAATGCCAAAATGATTACTTGCCCAACAGAATCAGCATATCCAAATGAAGAGCTGTTAGGAAACAGCCTTCAAAACATGCTACAGAACAAGTGGAATGACAACAAGGGAAATGTTGGTCAAGACTTCTCTTACCTTATTGTAATAACCGTAGGTGATGGCATTTGGCTGTATTCCAGCATTTTTCATTTCAAAGAGAACTCTCACTGCCTGAACAGGCTGACCCCACAGTCCACAGAGCTGCATTACAACTCTGTAGCAGACCTGACGAGATAAATGCATAAATGGACTGACAACAAGAATTTTGAAAGAGCTTAAGCTCTTCCCTGATTTCCAACTTTTACACACGTAGAGGAGAAATGCCATGTGAGAGCAGCTACTCAGTACGTAACAGTCAACAGCCAGAAGATGGAGCAAAAACTAAACAGGAAATCACACGAGCTGAAATAACATCAGCAGTCACATTGTTGATAATGCTGAATTTTTTTCCACCCAGCTCTTCTGTTTGTGAGATAAAGGAGGGAAGGAAACACCCACACAAAAAGCAGGATGACTTGCTGCTGTCTGCCTGTGGATACTACTGAAAGAATGCTGTATTCTGCACACAAACCCATTATCCCTTCAGTTCAATAAGGCTGCAAAATATTAACTCAAAAACCAGGGATATTCAAGAACTACTTTCTTGAAGAAGTCTGGGAGAAGACTAGCAACACTGAGTTGGATTACTTGACCCAGCTGACACTACATTACTGATGAAAAATGAAATGAATTTCCAGTTGCCTGAGTTAAGCAGACTTCTTCAAGATTGTATCAAGGTGGCTTTAAAACAGGTTAAACTTTAAGTATGCTTAACCTGGTGGTGGTGGTCAAACATGCTATATTTGCACCTTGTCTTCTATTCCATGTTTACGGTAATTGTTTTTTTATTCACACTTGCCTCATCTAGTGGTTCCACATCAGTTTTCCTCATTTTAATTAGAACATCGTACGCCTGCTGCAGTGCTTTGACCTTGGGATGTGCAACTCTGATGTAGGCTGGCAGACAAATAAACCATAGGCTGTAACTATGACTGAAGAGACACTTAGCCCACTGTGGGGGGCTTACGTAATACTTCTTGGCTAATTTATGGGCTGTTTTTATCTCCTGTAAGGGTGAAACAAAACAAAAAAGCAGACAAAAGATGTAACATCCTGAATCAAGAAACCCTTACCAACTCAGACAACTGGCTGCTTAGAAGTGAGCATTCAATAACAACAGACAAACATTCAACTAAAGCTCCCTTCTTATCATTCTTTTAAGGCTCTCTGAAAGGAAAAACTAGCATCAGAACTAATTCTTTTTTTTTTCCTCCCCATTCTAGCATTAATTTTAATTTCCTTTTCTTTTATATTACAGTCTAAAGCTTAAAATTGGGTTTGACAACAAATTGTAATCTCAGATGCTAATTTGTTTGTTTATTGCCTTCTTTTTCATTCCTTCACAAGTGTTAATTCTCAATAGTTACAAAGACCTAACCTCTAGTAACATTAATATAGTATAAATAGGAAGTGGCAATTTTACCAAAAAATGTTATATCTCTCAGTGTTCACACAGTAATTACAGTGACTCATCTGACCTGTTTTGTTCTCTTTGCCATGAGTGCTGGACTATTCAAAATGCTGCTTCCAGCTGGGTGTCTGCTGAAGGACAGCTTGAGCTCCTGTGGTCTGTCAAAGAGCTTGAAGTCTAGTCGTGGGAAGTTTTTATAGCTACATAGATGATTTAAAAAAAACAAACAGAAAAGAAAAGCAAAGCTTTTCACATACCTGCTAATAACAGGAAAGCCATACAGAGACAACTTGCATGCAAAAAACTGACAAACAGGAGAATAAACAATCAGGGAAAACAAAAAAGGAATGAAGATTGCAAGATCACAAGAAGATGCCTTGGACATTAAATCTCCATAGACAATGGAAACAAGAACCATGCATCTCATATGCCATCCGTATCACGAAGGTCAGGGAAGCACAGACAACAATTAAAAAGGACAACAGTTGGAAACAGATCTTTGTGACCTCCAAGAGAGACAGGAAGAAAAAAATCATACCCAGAGTGTCTGAAACTCCACAATTCCTGCATAAGGTTGAAAAACACTGAATGAAAGAAGTCTGAAAAGTGGAGCGGGTGTTTCACTCTTTTGGTTCATCGGCTGCAGATCAACAGTATCGGGCAGATCCATTACCCACCCCCTGTCATTCCCACTGTGAATCAAAGTGCCCTGCAGTTGCCACAAAATACACATAAATGGCTCAAACAGGAAGACAGACAATGAATGCATGTAGAAAGTATTACTATAAAGCTGGCAAGAAGTTACAAAAATTAAAACCAAAATCCACATGCCCTCAAACATACACACACACACACGAAACCCTGACTTCTAGAAGTTCAGAAACTTACCAGAATCCAGGCAGGTTGTATCTTTTTAAAAAATCTTTATATTATAACTTAATATTAAGGCAAGTATTGCACCAAGACGGAACATCTGCCCTGTGTAACATCATAAGCATTCTAGTTTCACTACACGTGGCTGCTTAACTTGTACCTGTATTTTGGCACTCGGTCCTGTCCGTCATCAGCAGGAGGTTCTGGTGGCATTATGAACACTGTGTGTTCGCTTTTTTGTGACTCATCAAGCTCAATCAGCCGTGTATCTTCCGCAGAGTCCACATCAACCTGAAAAAAAGAGTTTGTACGCTAAGTACAGAGCTTCGTTTTGGGATAAAGTGTCCTTTTTAACACTAACTATGTTTGTACATGTAAAAATATATTTAATATATATTGCATTTGATTGTAATATATAAATTATATTTGTTCTAATTACTCAATATCAAGTCCATAGCTTTGTCTTTCTATTTTTATTTCACAATCAGATACCCCTAAACATTTTGAAGGACAAAGTACCTTCTCTCCTTTTTCTGTTCCTTTATCTGGAAAGAGCTGGGAAAAGAGAAAGGAAAAAAATCAATGTCTTCTCAAATTAAAAAAAAAATCCTAAATAACTCAATTAAAGCTGTGTCATTTACTTAAATATTAGATAAGAAACACTAAACTTTCATGTTACTGTAGAAGCCATTAATCTTTTTTTAAATATTTCATCTTCTGAAAGTAAGAAAATGAAGTAATCAGCATACTTTCAATCTGTTGACATTATTTACTAAATACAAATTTTTAAATCTATCAAAGGAAAGTGCTTTCATTTAGTTTAATTGAAAGAAACTGCTTTTTTGCAGGTATTTTCAATATGACAATTTAAGTGTGCAACACATTAACAATCTGCAAGAATACTGAATTATTAACAATATTAAACAAAGTATACTCTAGATGCATAGCCCATACTCCGCAGAAAGAAAAATAAAGGTAATGAAACTTTTGAACACTTATTTGTTGTCTGTTGACAACTGTTAATTTGATTGGAATCAAAGACTCATTCCATAAGAACGTCAAATGAAAATGAAGATTCTGCACAGAAAGAATCATACATATACACATCTCATAAAATTACATATAATGCTCTAGCTCCTAATTTTTATGTTGTGAACGTGGCATTTTACAGATGAAGCTATAAACTCAATACCCCATGTAGATCAGAATCATGCTGAAGAGACTTTGTTTCAAAAAACAAGGACAGGCAACAAACAGGGATCTTATTTCCATAAATTAGTTTTGACCACAAGTGGAGCACTAGGCATATTTTTGTGTTTTAAGTTTAAATTGCGTGAAAAAGAGCAACAACACAGATGACCACTGGTAGGCAATTCCACAATAGAGGGAGGATGATTAACATTTAAAGGGAAGGCATGGACAGCATTGTGCTAAAGTATCAACTACTGGTCTTTCTCACATTATCTTATAGCTTGACATCAAACAGGCCTTTAATGAAAGTTTCCTGCATCAACACAGGAAATGATAACCATGCAAGAAGATGAAGGAAGAAAATGACTGAACAACAACCACCAAGAATTGCAATCCCTCAAAACACTTGCTGCAGAGGGTATCTACCTTTACAACTAAAAACCAGGACAGTAACACAAAATCAACAGAAGCACACAGTTAAATAGTATTGCTAGACGTTTTTCACCTTTTCTATGCAGTCATCAAAAAATGCCAAGCCAGTATCCTTGTCACTCACAAAACTGCACTCTTCAATAAAGCGGCTGAATATCTGCGTTTTGGTGAGATGTGTGTAGAACTTTGTATAGGCACGATCTCTGCTTTTTAAAAATCCTGGTTAGAAAAAGGAACATACAACTAAATACCGGTTATGAGTTCCATAAGAAATAAACATAAAGTGTCAACATAAAATATTTAAAGTGCTAATACATAAAGTATTGACTTTATATAAAGTCAATAAAAACAACTGCTTATCATCACTTGCATTTGGAAGATTAAAATAACATTTTTTTTTATTTTTTTTTTTTACCATAGGTAACAATACTTGACAAGCAATCACACCTATAATCTGCTCACTCTGTTGGTTGACTTTTTCTGCAAGATAAAGGAGATGATGACCTTGTACAAAAGGAGAAGGATCTGATAGTTAAAACCGTAGTAAAATAAAGATTATGTTAACCTACGAGGTGATGGACCTGAGAATATTTTACTTCCCAAACCTTTGACTAAAAATCTCTTCCAGTAAATAAAAAAAAATATAAAAAAAAAATCAACAACCCCAAACCAAAGAAACCCAACCCTAGAACCCCACCAACACGTATAAAGCAAAACACCTGTGACCTTATATCAAGTATTCAAATCATGAAGAGATCTGAAAAGTTAAGGTGATGAGGAAAATAAGATGACCTTTCCTGATTACTGTTTTTTTTCTGTTTCTGATCTCTGTCCTGTTCTCTATTATCTTCCCGTTTATATCAAAAACATTACTTTGTTCTTCATTACTGGGCTCTGGCATTTTTGCTCTGTACAAACTGAGAAGTATTTTTTCATTCCTAAGAGCTGCCCTTATAGAATATGCCACACAAGAAATCATGCTACTGAAAGACAGCTTTTCTAAGACTAGAGCTATTGCAAAATTGCAGTTCTGTGTGCGTATCCCTGTTCTAATCAACTCTGAATAGCTGATTGTGACTGCAAATATTGCCAAGAATTGTACAACCAAAGGGAACTTTGACCTTTTAAAGTTAAGCAGCTCCTCAACCCTAAAGCTGTAACCCTGCCAATGCTATCAGCAGCTGGTTTGCCTCACTCTCACCTTGATGATCAAACAAGGAATCAGCAGCAGTTGCTTTATTTGAAGGCGCCTGCGTGATTGGCTTGAGGAATGTTCTGTAACCCTTTAAAATAGATGCCATGAAACGGAGAAAAGCTTCCTGGATCTCCATCTCAAGTTCTATCATCTTCTTCTGCCAGGAGAAATCTGCCTCAATAGGAGTCATCTCAACTGCAGAGCCTTCTTGAGTTTTCCTGTGAACTAGCAATAGGCAACACATACAATCTTATATTAAAATTCATGCATTCAAACAGGTAACTTTTGCAATATGCTGAAGACAGGATTTTTTTCTTTTTTCTACTTTCCCATATTCAGAAGTGACAAATACTAGAAATCCTGTGATTATTTTTCAATTGATCTGGCTCATATAAAAAGCAGGTTACCTCAAGAGTTGGTTAGGGGTTTTTCTATCACATTCAGGTCTCTGGGACATGAAACAACGAGGAGGATCTCAGCCGACTTGATGTTACCACACAGCCAACTGAATGTAGTCTTTCAGTAATATACCAACATAAAGGAACAAGTTTTCCCTGTTCTGAAAATTGCATATCTAAAAAGAAAGGGCCTAAAACTATTTTTCTAATCAAAATTCTAACACTTTAGTGCACCAAAGGGTAGAAACAAGTAGATGACATTCAGAGTTTACTCTTGCACTCTTAAAAAAACAGCAGGAGGTATTGCTGAAAATATAGTTCTGTGCTTATTGTAACAAAAATATCACTTATTGTAATATAAATATTTAAATACAAATAACATATGTATTCTAAGATTTATATATAAATAAATATTATAATTTATGTATTATAATATTACCAAAACGTAAAAACGATCTATCTAAAAAAGACCACTTGTCTGCTCAAGTTAAAATCAGGAAGCAGTTCTATATTATGTAGACTGCATGACCTACCCTGATGAAAAAACTAAAAGTAAATTTGAGGTTTTCTAACAGATGAAGTAAAGGCTATCTGCAAAAAAAAAAAAAAAAATAGAAAATTGAGGCAAGAACACCTACCTCTTAATTAATGCACATTTCTGTAATCCACAGATTTTGTATATCTTGTATACCCATGAGGCTATCATTATGTCCTTCTCCATAATGATGCAACCTAACATACTCTGAACCTGCATACCTTAAAGAGCCTATCTACAGCCAGAAAGAAGCAATACCTGAAAATTGTTAGGTCAGCTACAACTTTGCTCTTACTTGTTGAAGTCATTAGGCCAAAGATGGTCAGCTTTTCTTTGGACAAAATACTTCAACAAAATTTAGCTACTCGTTTATTTTTTGTAGAAACGTCATTATCTGAGACATTCAACAGTATCTGCACAAGAGCTGAGATATTCATAATTATTTTACTTATATCCCCATTTCCTCTATTATCTTTGATCAGAACTGTGAATACAGTTTTATGTCGAGATCCAAATGTGTTTTAGCCAAATCTTTGTTTAAGTGTAATTTAATCTTGAGTGAAGGCTAAAAAAAAGCTCAAATTTTAAGAAGTTACAGCTAAGAAAAGTCTAAAAAAGTAATTCATGCTACATATGATAGAAGGCAGTCTTTACATTTATACATTAGTTATAATTTAAGACTTGTAGGTGTCTATCACAAAATTTAGTAGTTTTCTTATATATTTAATTTCCCTGCTTTAGACAGTTTCTGTTCTTACCCCTTCCCATTTTATTTTATAATATTTTACCTGCTGCCAGCTGTGGGTGCAGTTTCTTCAAGGTGCTGAGCAGACTTTTACACGGCTTCTTAGGAAACTGCTTCCAGTTGGTGCTCTTCTTATCATCTGATCTAAAACACAGGGGAGGGAAAAAAGGATATATAAAATACAGACCATATAATAAAGAATAGGTTCCACAGCCCTAAGTTACTTCATTTTCAGAATATAGTAACTAAAAAAAAGAAATTATTTTGAAAAGAAATCTTGGCACTGTCCCTATTTGTAAAAATTAAAAAAATGGGACTGACTTAACTCAGAATTTCATTTCCTCAGATACAGAACAATATAACCTGAGCTATGAGTAGTTTTCTCCAGTCTGTAAGGAGGATCTGTATTAAGATTTGATTTAGACTTTTCAGTGGAAGTGTCACTTAGCTGATTTCCCTTTCAGAATTTTTTATCAGTATTGCTAATAGAACTTAGGCACACTAATCTGTATGTGATTCCTATGCAAAGCCTATACTACCATAAACCTGCCTTACTGCTACTGTACAAATAAAGGCAGTTTAGAATACAACATGAACTTGTTACTGGAAAATGCTGGAAGACCAGTCTGGTAGCTTTATGGTCATATGGTACACTATAACATGTCTATGGCAACGCAGTTCCAGCTTCAACCACAGGCTAGCAGAGACTAGGAAGATTGGGAATTCAGCTCACAGTTTGAAAATTACGTGGTTGATTAAGCAATGGGGTAAATTGGCCTAAAGGGATGCTCATCTCTCTTAGAAGGACAACGGGTACAATGCCAGACCTTGTTTAAGCAGTTGGATATAAAAAGAGAGAGAACGGGGAGTAAATCCTGAGAACTCCTACGCCTCTTTCTGGAAGGCAGGAGGAGGGGGAGAACTGCTTTAACAGGGAGCACAACAAATCCTGTGGCCACAAGACCTAATCAGTTATTACTCCCCGAGCTGATGCTGTCACTGCTTGTTTTGTACTTCGCATCAGTGAAACGTTTGTTCAATTATTATTTGCTCAACTGGCATTGACACAGAAATATCTTAAGAAGGAAGCCAAAGTTTCAGGAGTTAAAGAAAAAAACACATGCTTTTTCCCCACCATAATGGCATGCCTATAAACAATGTAAGTGGTACTGTTCCAAAAATGCAAGGAAAAAAATTCTGCTATAAAAATAAAACAAACTCTCAAATCTTTGCCCTAAAAAGGCTACTGTCCTTAACCAGCTTTCAGTGTTACTTTCAGAGAGATAGTTGAAAACATCCAAAAAAAGGCATTAAGGAAGATGTTGAATGAATAAAAGGCCTACAGTAGTTTTTGGCAGTAAATAAAGCTTCAGTCTATCGTAAGGCAGATAGCAGCAAACTTGCTCTAAAAAGACACTATACAAACAGACTAATGTACTAGAAAATACT
>KZ505932.1:548067-587551 GCA_002844005.1 Limosa lapponica baueri
AATTTTCCAAATGTTATTCTGCTATTATGCAGTCTTTCAAAGTTAACAACAGTGCTATTAAATACTTTTACACCTTAAAAAAAAAAAAAAAAGCAGCAATGCCACAGCAATAAAGAGGGGCAGAAGCAGATGTGGATAAAATAAATGGAACATTAATCTTTAATCACTAATAATGTATCATTTTAGAATTCTGTATGATCTTCAACACAAAGTGCCTTATGGACATTTGGTTTTACCTACACATCTCCAAAATCAAAAAATATCCTGATTTCTAGGTTTAAAAAGTTTTTTAATACAGGTACCAACATCCCACATTTACCTAATTAATGTTACAGATGTCAAATTCCTTTGGAAGTCAAATAAGTGGTACAGATGACATATATGAAAAATGGGCAGCAAAAAAGAAAAGAAAAATCAGTTGACTATTGAAAGAGAAATGGACTTCTAAGAAAAGAAAAGGTGCACAAATCTTTCCAGTTGAGTGCCTCAGAAGAGGTCAGCCACCGGTAGATTTTTAGTCCAGTAGCCAATCCAAGTAAGGTTGGTACTTGGTCTTTCTAGCAGTCATCCCATCAGAACCTTGACATCCTTATCTCCCTGCTAAACCCGCTGCTTCTCTCTCTTCCATTTTTCAGCAACCCAGTCTTCAACTTCCATTCTACCTATGAACAAAAACATTCTGGTGTTTTTCACTACAAATATCTTCATATAAATAAGTTATCTTCCCTTAGTTTCTTCAATACATTTTTCTTTCATAACACCTACTATAATTATTCTTTTGGTGGCAGAATACTTTGATATACGGTGATGAAAATGCTTTTTGCAGTGTTTTTAATGGGGATCTAGGGGAAGGAGAAAACCCCAAAAACCCCAACACAATCTGCTCCATTGTTTACTATTTCTTTTGATGCTCCTGATAAAAAAGAATTTCAGTAATGAAAGGAAACATTTGCTTCAGTAGAGGAAGTGTCTTTTTGACACAATGAAAATCAATGAAGCATTCAACTGACCCATAGATACTAGGCATTTCAGCTATCTCTCCATCTACAGATAAATGTAAACACTCCATAGAACTTACATGTACACCATGTTTGTGTCTAAATCAATGCACACAATATCCTGTGGTGGATCGTACAGATCAAAGTATCGTGAATCAACTCCAACAATAAATGGAACGGGTGCACTGAGTACGGTGGCCAGAGACAAAGGACACAGAGGGATATATGGACATTGCCACTGAAATGGAAATATCATCTGAAGGAAAAATTAAATGAAATCAATGCATTAAAACAAGACAACAGATACTGTATAATAAAACCCAAGAAGTTACATGCAGCAAGTTGAAATGAAATTGCTAAACACTTGTCAGAACCTTGTAACACCATCAGAAAAGAATCTTCAATTTGACCACAACACATCTCTTAGTTATCTATGAAAAAATGTTGATCACTCTAGTAGTTATAATATGAAGACATGCTATGGACTTTAACTAAATGCTATTGCTGAAAAAAATTATCATTTAGTGCACCAATCATTTTAACTTAAAAAAGCCTTGTAACAACAGTGGATTTTTAACTGATTCCTCTCACTGCTGTACAGAACACTTTGTACTTACAGCTACTACAGCTTCAGCAACTCCTGTCAACACAGCTGGTCTAAGAGAATGGAGGAGGATCTTGCCTTCTAGTAATACAAAGAGTAACAGAGTGGCACAGTTTTCCGGTCCAAGATTCATGAGCAGAGTGCTAAAGTTTGCTCCACTAAGGGATGAGTGGGAAAGGGGAAGAGAAAAAGAATGTTACAGGATTTAAAAAAAAAAAAAAAAAGTCATTACTATCAAACTTTTGACAAGTGTTTGGGACCAACTAGTTGAATGGTGCTAATGCTACCACACATCAAACCTCTACCTATCTATAGTACAACAGAATTGTACTGCCACCAAGAAACCTGAATTCAAATTCTGCTGCTAAAGAAACATATGCTATACCATGCTACTGCTGAGTTTGTGTTGTTAATGGTGTGCTCTCTTATATACGCACAGGCATCTTGTCTTCATAACAGTAAAAACAGACCAATCTCATTAACAACTAACCCAAGCACAAATAACACCAGTAGTTCCATATGATGAGTTAGCTCAGGCAAAAACCATGAACCAGAGTATCCATTTGACCTCAGCATCACAGTATCAAATTCTAATAATAGTAAAGCAAAATCAGTCCATCGTTCTGACAGCAACATGTATTTATTTTCTACAGTTAAGACACCATTTCATTTGTTTGGATTGTTCACATTTAGAAATTGTAGCGACATCTGTAAGAATATAGGGGTATAAATATCTGTCCTTAGAAAAGTGTGTACACGTTGCTTTGCAGTTTGGTGGGTGGCTTTACTTAACGGACTGTGTAACAGATGTGATCAAACATGGGATTCTTCTGCACACAGAATATTATATCATAATGTTTAAGAGTGGGGGGGGAAAAATTAAAAAGGGTTTTTAAGTTAAAAGTTAAGTTTTGGTTTTTAAGTTAAAAACAATCCAAAAATCACCAAAGCCATCTAAACAAAACCCCATGTCACAATCATAGGGAACTCCAGCCCAGATGATGCAGGCAGTATCTACAGAAACTGCGTCAACCTTCAAGCACAAACACCAATTTTTAGGTATAATTTTGAATTTCTGAAATGCTTGCATACTTGTGCATTGATTGATTTTACATAGCTGCCGGACATAAATGTCTGTCTTGGATCCGAAAAGGAAAAAAAACAAGACAACAAATAGTCTATCTACGCTATTAAAAAATTTTTTTGCTTACTACGCAGGTTCTGAAAATACAAGATATTTAAATACATATTTTTTTTTCCTCACAGACTCCTGCTTCTTCCTTCAGAGTTCCTACAGTAATCTGACAATTCATCTTTATTTCAAGACAATTAGCAATATTATTTTTCCACAAGGCACAGATCTATATCAAAAAGACAACACTGTATAATATTATAAATGTGCGTTGAGCTTTCTGTCTAAGATCTAATAATATTGCAGAAATGTCTGGCTTTCTTCTATGACTCATTCCTATTTGCATGTGAATTTTTCAAGTAGCATACATTTAAAGCATTAATAATGATACCTTAATGGCAACGGTGTAGAAACTGGCTGAGACAATATTAATGCATCATGGGCAGAAAGCTGAAACACAAAGTAGTATGTGAGTGATATGGACAACTCCAAAGTTAATAAGCTACAATATTCCAAGATAAATGTATATCCATAGTCCCATAAACTGCCTGGCAGAGTCAAAATGCCATGCAAGAGGCACAAATCAGAGACAATCTTTAGGACTCGTGTTCACTAGGTCAACAGTGCTCGTATTAGTCATTCAAACGATTCTCAGAAGTTACAGGAAATTGTCTATGACTCAGTGTTGAACATGTAACTGCTGCTAGGTGATTAAACAGAGAAGCACAAGAGACAGTGCCGGAGGGACTAACCTTTGACCCACAGTAGTGGGTGGACAAGTCAGAGAAAGACAGAAAACAAACAAGCCCCCCACCGAGGAAATGCAAACGCTGCTTATAAAATTAAAGGGTAATACACGGCAAAAAAAAGTGCAAGTAGGAAGCTGCTGCCACCTGCACCACCTGAAGTCTAAAATTCTAAGTTTCCTAAGTTCCCCCAGGTTTGTATCAGTGAAAGAGAAGGCCAACCAACCCACTTCCTCCCCTCTCCCTTCCAGCAGATGGATACTCAAAACTGAGTAAAAAGCCTAAAGGAAGAAACCAGGCTTTCAACAGCAAGAAAGAGGGTTTCCCATTATCTTAACTAAAAATGGAAGCAAATGTTTTGCTTACCTGCACAAGAATTCTTGGCCTTTGTGGTGAAGGGAAAGGTATATTGTGCATAAAATGGGATATGTGCCTGAAAAGAAGACAAGATGTTAGAAAACCATCCCTGGGGACTAATCAGGGACTGAAAACAACATCAATCACATTTTGGCATTACTATGGGACCACGTTTGAGAAAGGCTGTTAAGATTTATTTACTGTTTTGGTAAGTTTAAGAGTCTATGTATGCAAACTGAAACAAAGAAGCTTCATTCACTCACATTTCATGCGTGAAAATTAATACTGGCAGCTTCAGATATGTATGCAAAAGATAAGAACACACTGGCATTTAGGCAAGCCATTTAAAATCCCAGGCAGCCTAGCCCCATTCTACAGAATTTCTAATGAGGCTTAGTTAAGATAAACTATACACATCACTGCCAGATGTCTAATACAGTGCTGAAGGTAACATCATATTTCAAAAAACCTTTAGGACCATGAAAAGCATCTTCTACAGAGTTTATACACACACACACACACAAATCTGCATTAGTTGCAGTGCCTGGAAAAAGACATAGATATTCATTGCTAATGCACAGAATCCCTGAGCTTATATTTATTTACCTAAAATGCACGACTGCAAATGTTAGCATGTACCTTACAGCTCAGCCATTTTCTCTGTTTGACGTAGTTAAGAGAAAGGTAAACAGGCTTGACATATTCTAACAGAAAACCCACAGTAAAATATAGTTCACTTTCCCGGCACTGCAAAAGCCACTACTATTAAACAGAAGCCATAATAATTTCTATCAGTACAACATAAGCTACACAGTCCAAGCAAGAGGATGGAGCAAATATACCAACTAATTAAGTGTGATTTATATAAATCACATGACTTTTTGAGCTGATGTAACTACCCTCCCACATTAACTTGAAAAATGTTTTACATACTTTTCAATGGGAAGAGGATGAGGTCCAGAGACAGAGAGTTTGTAAATGAACATAAGAAATTTTCGAAATGCTTCAAAGAAAGGCCAGTGTGAGAGAAGGCAGATGCATTTGTTGGAATTGATGGACTTGGAAGTAACCACTTTCCTCTCTACAGCTGTCAGAAGACCCAGCTGCAATTGTTGTTTTTCTGTTAGCAGCTCCCGAGGATAAGGCTCATAAAACTGAATAGCAGCACCATAAACCTAAAAGATGAAGAAAAACAGCTGAGCCCACATAGTGTTTAACAGGAGATTGAGTTAGAACATTTGAAGCATCCTTAAGTCTTTGGTGTTTGCACACACATGATAATGCTTTTGCTGGTAGCTTGTGAAATGACTTTTCCTTTATGTAACATACACAAAGTATCCTTATAAACTAAATCCTTTGGACTGTTGTGCCTCTCTTCCTCTTTTTCATTGCACTTTCCTCAACAAACTATTCATACTCAGTAAATTGAAAGGGAAGGAACCAAACTGCATGCTGTGACAAAACTCTATCCATTAACTGTTACGGTCAAAAAAAACCCCAAACCCTCATGAAATGCTTCTGTTCAGTAAATTCCACCATCATTACCACGCTAAACAATAAAATTATTTTAGCTTTTTCTTTACTCATTTCATCAAGCTGAACAGCTATCTACCTTTTCTAATATTGCTTCCCAAATTGTCAGTTTCATTAACTGAATTATTCTGGCAAGTTTAGCAAAGGGAGAACAGGGAAAGATGGATACCACAGTATATATCTCCCTGAAAAAAATACTGGCAGATACTTCATTCCCCCTTGCAAAAGAAGTGTTACTATATTGGAGGAAGAGTTTGGAAATGGAGAAGTATATAAATTCCCCTGACAGTGGACTAAGGAAGTGTGTAAATTGAGCTGCTATCAGTAATAGAGCCAAACTGCTGTTTATTAGTCACAGAGAGCGAGTCACATTACAATCACTAACACCCTCATGCAGTTCACACACACACAGACACAGCTGGCAAAGCTGAAGCAATAGCTGGGTGACCAACCCCAAACAAGGGCTCCCTTGCTTCATCAGGTGTTCCTGTAATCCTTGTAGTCTCTGTCTGTGTATGGCAGACGCTGCCTTCTTCCCATGTGGGCTAAGTCATGCAACACACTTTTGGTGCCCGTGTGTGCTGGTCGGCTTATACAGACTCGGCAGACGGCTGGTGTTCTTAATCTATCACTTCATGGGAATCTAACAAGATCACTGGTCTCAGGAGTTCATCAGTTCTTCATCACACAGCTCTCAGCACATACTTTTCCTCCCCCCACCCTGCTGTTTTCTGGTAAGTATTTTCCTATTCATGCACGAAGATAGCTACAGAGCCCAATTACACAAATTTCACACAGACATGGCTTTTAAGGTAACCATAGGGAAACCATAACAAACGTTGCTAACACGTGTGGTAAGTGAACATCCCTTTAACACGTAGGCTATGTTTCAATTCCCAGAAACTTCCTACTTGAAAGAATAGGGAAATCCATGCACGGCCAGTTTGGGTTTTGTTAAGTATATAGCTCAGCTTACAAGGCACTAAACTGCGCTTACTCTCCAGCTATTTCCTGCTTTGGCTTACTTCCGTCTTATATCAAGGCTTAAGAAATACAATTTTAAAAGGGAAGTATTTAACAATTTATTTTGTATTTTTTTCTCAAATACAAAAGAAACAATGCCTATTTATCTCCGTAGCAGTCATCTGAACTAAAAGCAAAAACTAGTCACAGCGTAGAGTCACACCTTTTCTGCAGAAGAGCAGGTCAGCACAAATGTTGAGAACACTGGTAGTGGATATTTGGTTTGAGGGTCCCAGCACTCAATAGTAGCTCCCATAGGAAGGCAGAAGAGAGGTACAGATTCCGACAGTGGGAATGACTCATAGTTCTCTTGAGGATATCTGAAAATTAAGCCTTCAGAATGGGAGAAGGAAAAGTAAGTGCATTTGCTCTGCAAGCCCTAAATAATGCAAGCTATATATTTTTTCACAATATACAGTGAAGTCTGTTGGTTATTTGAACTTCATAACTGAAGATTACATCTGCAGAAGAAGAAAAGTCTCTCGTTTGACAGTCATGACATTTGACTAAGTCATCCAAGTAACAGTCACATAGAAATTGTGTATGAATACTGAAGCACTCCTTTTGGTAACTGCTCAAAAACCAGGACATAGTAAAAACTAATTAGTGAAGATTTTACTTTAAACCAGTTGGGAATTACCTGTGCTATTTATATGTGCCATTGGAATCGATTTTATTACAAAGAGATTCCTATAAAAAAGTGATAATTTATCTCCTGTTAAGATCAGCAGCAATACCCCCACTGAAAATAGGATGAGCTAGCTCACTGTCCACATTTTCTGCTAATGAGTCAATATGCTCAATTCAAACAAACCGTTCATTCAGTTTTCAGAAATATACCTAACTCTTGCTGGTAGAAAACAGGCAGACAAGCATTGCTCCACTACTGAGGTTGGTCTAGCTTATTTTATGGCACACTGACTTCATTATCTATGTTTTCCAGTTCTACTTCCTTTTCAAAGGAATTTGGTGTACTTAGTGCCAAGAAATTATTTTGAAAATTTTTTTGGACTTCTTCAGAAAAAAAAAGTGATCTGTAGGAACGCATTAAAAACCTTACAAAAGCCAGACTTAAAAGAAAAGGCTTTTTGTCATGTATTGTTCAGAATATTTTTCACTCTTCTCAAATAAGAAACAAATAGTTGTGGAACTGAAGGGAGGAAGCACATCCAAGTTTCAAATTAAGGAAAAGATGTTGCATTGGCTGTGAGAAATAAAAACAAGTATGATTAAGGTTGAATGGAATTTTTAATTACTCCTTCTCCATCATCACCAACATAAGAAATATGAAGTCCTTTGTTACACCTGAAATGCTTGCTAAGCTTTCCACTAAAGCTCCTAAACTATCAAACCTGTCATAATAAGAACTAAATTAATACAGAACAATGCTATTCCTATTAAGGCTTTTTTTTTTTTTTTTTTGGCCTGGGAAGAAGCAAGGCGAGCAAAGAAGTCATTATAGGAGTTGATTTCAACTGACATGCTCTAGGAACACAATTCCGATAGCACTTAGGCTTTTTAAAAAATTATTTGATTTCAACAAGGCATTCAAATCCTCCTGTTAGCATGTTTAGACAGCCTGCTTCTAAAATTACTTACCAGCTTTATATGCTAAAGAGTTAGAAGCTGGCACAGACTTCTTATAACAAAGGTATACACTGGAACCCCACTGAAAGAGACAAGTTTCATCTTAGAACCAGCAAAGATGACAACAGGCACTGGAGAAATCAAGTGTAAGCATTTGAATATACTCCCACTTACAAACAAAACAGACATTTAAATAAAAAGCATTACAGAATAAAATGACTGGTTAGCTGCTGAGTGCATGCAAATGATGAAATCGAGAATTTACCCTTCTCACATTTTTCAGACACTACAGGATTTACATAAAATAACTACACCACCACACTCTTTGACTTATTTGAACAGAAGAACAGGGAAAAGTGAAGCAGACCATTTGCTGCTTCACATTTTCTTGGTTATTTAAAAGGAGACTCTTAGGGGAACCTTATCAGTGGGACTGAAATTCTAAACATCACCATTTGAAGCTTTTATTGTACTTCCATAAATTGGTTGTTTACATAGTGTCTTTGCAGTTTGTCTAAATACACCCAAACATCTGAAAAAAATCACTTATTCAGCCTGAGTTAACTAAAGGCAAAACTGACTAAATAAAAACATTGAAAAAAGAGTACATGAAGAAACTGTAAGCAGTAATTAACATTCTTACATGTCTTAGGAACACAGGCATTATTAATAACTAAGGAAAAAGTGTTTGTGATTCATCTCAAGTGTCAGCATCACGAAAGTGGGGTGGTGAGAATAATGATTTAAAAAAAAATAATCCACTGAACAACTCTTAACTAGCACCTAGACGCGAATATACAAACTGAAGCAGTAAGTAATCAGTATGAAGAAATAATTCCTAACACTGAAGGAGATCAGAGCAACAAAACCTACGGAACTGATGTCTCGTACACAGTATATAGAATGACAGAATTATGATATAGTGATATAACACAACAGTCCAAAGAAGAGTTCACAGAGCTACTCCTCTGGGCTTGTTTCTTGAGTGTAAAAAAAAAAAAAAAAAAAAAAAAAGACTCAAGCTTTTAAATACTCACCATACCACAATTTAAATTCTTATCGACTTTGCAGAATGTATGAGGAGGGGTTTCTCCTTTGCTGGTAACAATAACACAGATATCTGTTACTGCCAATGAGTTTTGAGGTCGTATTGGAGGAGCCCTTCGATATGTGATAAAGATCCGCTGAGAAGATGCTGAGCTGTTGTTAACATTAGCACAACGACCATAAGGAGTAGCTTGAATCACCTCACAGCCTGAAATGATGCGTTCCTTCCCTTCATATAGAACCCTGCAGACAGGAAGGAAAGAAAATACAATGTGCATTCAAATATATATGAAGTTACTTGGACATATTCACAGAAATTGTCCATCCGTTAGCACCGTACGTGATCATTGCAATGTTCTAGTGTGCATTTTAATACATTGTCTTTTGCCATGCACAGTTTGAGGAAAAGTAACTGCTCAGAAATATTTAAATTGTGAAAGAAGTCTTTGTGAGAGAAAATCATAGTTATAGAAAAATAAAGTCAAGCACACTGAAAAGAATTTACTTATAAAATCAGCAGGAACGCTGAACTACCAATGAAAAATAAATACAAAGGAAACCTTAAATTCTTTGCACACACAATACATATACTAATGATAATTTCCTCATTTCCGTCACTAAAATGTTTGTAAAGTCATTTCAAGCTTCAGGGCTATTTTTTGTTGTCGGTGTTTGTATTTTTTTCTTTTTAAGGAACATTGCTGGAAAAGAACAACAGAAGACAGAAGCCTGCTTCCTAGTGAATTTTTACAGGAAAAAAAAACCCCAAACCTAGTAATGATTTACATTCATAATTTGAATAACATTCCTTAAGGGAAGGGAGAAGGGGAAAGACAAAATACTACTCCATTTCACAGAAAAGGAAGAAATAGTAACTACATTTGACTGTACTTCTAGAAAGCAAAGTATAGCTTACATGGCAGTACAGCAACATTCAGATGGTACCTGGATTTTTTAGCCAGGTAGTTTTAGTTTAGATCACCATATTGTTAGCAAAAAACGAAAGATACTTCACAGCTTCCCAGCAGTTAAATGAGCTAAAACTTTACACTCCCATCTTTCCCAAACATAAAGCTATTAGGAAGAGAAACTATACGAGAAGAAATGTGGAACTCAAACCATACATCACTGCATATTTTTAAATACACAGATGCTATGATAGGGCAAGCTTTATCTCCCATTCCACACTGGTTCCATTTGCCTAATTCTTCGCAGTATGTACAGTACTTGCCACCTTCAAATGAGTTTTCATCTTTACAATACTTGGAAAGATTTAGGATAAAGGTAACATATTAAAACTTTGTATTTTGTGACCTGCAGCTTCCCACATGTACTCCATAACAACTTTACTTTAAAATAAAAAATAACCAGACAATGTATCTTTTACTGTCCCAAAATACCGTTGGTTAAATGTTTGATAAGACTACTAGTAAGTAAGTATTTGAAAACTTAAAAAAAAAAAAAAAGTCTTTTTCCAGATGCAACAATTCTCATCTCATTTAAAAAAAAAAAATCATGTACCATTAAACATCCCAAATTACTTAAATACTACTGTCCCATCTTTAAACTGGAATACACAAATACTACTGTTTATTCTGAATGCACAGAACAAACATGTGTCTTGTCATGATACACTGAGGATGCATTGTCATGATGCACCGAGGATACACGTGAACTACAGTCCTAGAATACGTCAACAAAGCAAAGAAATCACATGAATTGAGAGCATATTGATGTAGCTACCAGGCTGCCATATAAATTTATTCAGCTAGTACATGGAGGACAATATTCTTACCTTCAATAATGGTTTTGGTTGTAAAGAGTCTGATCATCACCCTTTTGCTACATTTAAAACCATGTGCAATCTCAGGTTCAAAACCAGCCTAATACCAGTATTTCCAAGTTGCAACATTAGTTTTAACATACTACCTACTGGTTCAAGATAGGTATGGAGAAAGTACATGTTATTCAAATTAATTCTGAACTAATCTTCCGGACAAACATGTATATTGCTATTTTTACTGGGTTACCTACTTCATAAAGCTTAAAAACAGAAAAAAAAAAAACCAACACAAAAAAACCACAAATTAACCATCCACGACAGCAGCAGCTCTCAGGCTACCTTCAGTCTGCATAAAGAGCTTATATGAACTCTTCACATCAGTGCCTTACATTAAAGAGAATTTTAACAGAACAGTCTCCAATGGAAGTGTCAGTTCGGTTTTATTTAATTGCATGTATTTTAGATAAAATACAAGAATTTAAAGTTATCCCAGAAACATTTGTCAGCTGTCAGGTTTTGAGAAGGAAAGCCATATTAATCAGCTGCTCAATTTAATAGGTTTACAAGTATTCTCAGAAAGATACCTAAAGACCAAAGAACTTCTTAGCTGTGCAAATACTTCTAAAAGGTAAGGTGTTGACCAGTGGTCAAGACTGTAACAGTGGGGTCACCTCCCATCAAAAGCAAAAAGAAAATGAAAGCAACTTTTACCCCTACATATACACCAGCAGAAGTACTATTAAAACCACACCATTTCCTGACCTCATGCATAGTATTGAATATAAGAAAACAAACAGAAGAAAACCACCACCCATGGATCACTCAAATTAAACAATGATTTTACTGATTCAGACAAAAACATTCAGAAGAGACACATGAAATATTTAACATGACACCCTGGATATACAAAGTCCTCCCTGAGAGGGTAAGTTTACTCCTACTTATTTCAACTTCCCTGTGTCTGCCTTTTATTATTTAGTACTGATCAGGTGTGGTGGGATGACCCTGGCTGGATACCAGGTGCCCACCAAAGCCACTCCATCACTGCCCTCCTCAACTGGGCAGGGGAGAGAATATAGAACAAAAGGCTCATGGGTCAAGATAAGGACAGGGAGACCACTTGACTTGGGGAAAATTAATTTAATTTATTACCAATCAAATCGGATCAAAGGAATAAGAAATAAAATTACATCTTTAAAACACTTTCCTCCGCACCTATCCCTTCTTCCTGGGCTCAACTTCACTCCCAATTTTCTCTACCTCCTTCCTGCCAGCGGTGCAGGACAACATGGATTGGGGGATGTGGTCAATTCATCACACATTGCCTCTGCTGCTCCTTCCTCCTCAGGGGGAAGACTCCTCACACTCTTCCCTTGCTCCACTGTGGGGTCCCTCTCATGGGAGGCAGTCCTCCACAAAGTTCTCCAACGTGGGTCCTTCCCACATGGTGCAGTTCTTCATGAACTGCTCCAGCATGGGTCCTTTCTACAGGGTGCAGTCCTTCAGGAACAGACTGCTCCAGTGTGGGTCCCCCCACAGGGTAGCAAGTCCTGCTTCAGCGTGGGCTACTCTCTCAGCACGTCCAGAGGTCCTGCCAGCAGCCTGCTCCAGTGCAGGCTCTCCACAGGGTCACAGCCTCCTCCACTATTGACCTCCTCAGGCTGCAGGGGGACAGCTTGCTTCACCATGGTCTTTACCATGGGCTACAGGGGAATCTCTGCTCTGGTGCTTACAGTACCTTCTCCCCCTCCTTCTTCATTGACCTTGGGTGTCTGTAGAGTTGTTTCTCTCACATATACTCACTCCTCTCTCCAGCTGCAATTGTGCAGGTTTTTTTCCCCTCCTTCTTAAATATGTTACCACAGAGGTGCTACCACTGTCACTGATGGGCTCACCTTTGGCCCGTGGCAGGTCCATCTTGGAGCCAAGAGCTGTTTTGGCACTGGCTCTATCGGGCATAGGGGGAGCTTCTGGCAGCTTCTCACAGGAGCCATCCCTGTAGCCTCCCCTCTACCAAAACCTTGCCATGCAAACCAAATACATCAGGGTAAGATTTGTTTCCTGCTTCTATGAGCTTATACTTTGGTCTTGATCTTAAGTACACCTTATTTGCTACATTACTCTATCAACTTCAAGATGTTAGGTCCTTTCCTTGTAAGAAAGACCAAAAATATCTTGCTAACTTTGTGTAAGGCCGTTTCACGTTGTACGTGGAAATTCTGTCATGACTGGTTTTACTGATTTAAATGTAAAGGTATACTTCAATACATCAGACAACAGAGTTTAGAAAAGATAAATACTACCTTATTGCAGCTGTTCAGTTATAAATTTTAACCCACAGAAAACTCTGCTTCTGGAAAACAATTTTAAAATAGGTGGACTGTTGCAAATTGCATCGTGTGGGTCTGCCTTCCAGCTTGACTTCTGTTCTAGGTCCAACCGCATTTCTGCCCCTTACAATCATTATGCAAAATAACTCTTTATAACAACTCTTCCTATCTCATTTAACACAAGGCAGTATGCACGTATTGAATAATAAAGGAACTTAAATATACTAGGCAGTAGGAAGGTCAGAGGAGAAGCATTGGGTCAAGCAGAGAGAAAAGATTGACTTATCTTTTATTTCTATTGCCACCACTATTAGTATTTGTCTAAACACACAAACGACTAGTTTCATCATTATTATCCTAAGCTGTTCCAAACACCCAACTGCAGTTGTCACGCTGGTGGAATATAAGGAAAAATGGAAGATGCTGGCTATTGAGAACACCTTCCAGCTTCTATTATGCTTCTTGAAATTTGAGTTCACTTTCAATTCTGAAATACATCTCTAGTAAAGAAAAATATTTGTTCAACTGATTCTCCTGCGGATATTTTCAGAAAACAGGTATGCAGAATGAGATGGATCCTTGGCACAGAACCACTAACCAAACTAAAGCTTCGCATACTAGTTTAAAAAGAAATAAATCAGTATTTCTTTACTTAAACAATGCAAGTTACCTAACTTTTGCATTACTCTGAACCTCTACTTCAGACAAGAAGTCTGATATTCTTTCCTTGCTCTTTTCTACAGTAAGTGTTACAAATCGCAAAAACCACTTACACTTAAAAACCATTTTTCTGCCAGATTTTCCTCCATTTAAGAAACAAGTGATGGAGCTCCCCCATATTCCTAACTCGAGTGCAAAACCATGAGAGGTGAGATCTTGTTTCAAAGTCTCATTGCACCCAAACCAAAATAAACCTCAAATCATAGTTCTTGTCTATTTCAGCAAAAATATTGGTTAGGAAAACAACAGAGTAACTGGTACCTGAATTATTTATACATGTATAAGCTTCAAATACTAAATTTGAGAGCTATATGTAGGAAAAGGACCTTAGAGATCTCTCATCCTCGGATAGAACTTTATCTTCCAACTAAAAACAGCCACAGCAAATGCAACATCCAGAGGCACAGCACACAGCCTAACTATATGCAAGTAAGCACCTGCAGCAGAAAGTCACTCTAGCAGCTTACAGGCATAGGAAGGAAAGAGGATGGAGGGCACAGAAATACAAAACACAAGAACAATGGCAGAGAATCACAGAATGGTATGGGGCTGGAAGGAACCTCTGGAGATCATCTAGTCCAACCCCCCTGCCAAAGCAGGTCCACCTAGAGCAGGTTGCACAGCAACTTGTCCAGGAGGGTTTTGAACATCTCCAGAGTTTTTAACATCTCCACCATCTCCGTCAATCTACCAATCAGTAGAGCATACCCCCATCTCTCCCTTCCTCCAAACAGCATTTGTTTAATTAGTTTCCCTAAAAATAGCCCTGAAAGAAATAAACTCACACACACAAAAAGTTATCAAAATCATCCGAATGCTCGGACTACAAGATAACTCAATTATATCTATCTATCTATCTATCTATCTATATATCTGTATATGAGTTAACAACCTTGACACAAGACTATAGATTTGACCTTTCAAGGTTACTTGAATGCACTCTTCCTCTAACTACTAAATCCGATCAGCATGTGGGCTGACAATGATGGGCTCAAAGATAAAATATTTTTTAGCGCTTGGTTCTTTAATTAAAAGAGTAGAGAACAGCATAAATTAGCCTTCAGGCTGTACATGTATCTCTTGTCCAAACTCCGCTTTCATTTGAACACACTGAAATTGAAAAAAAAAAAAAAAGCTTGCTCTAACCATCTCTTGCACGTACTTGCAAAACAGCAGGAACAGCAGGGGGAAAACATTCATATGCATCATTGCTCAGAAAGAAAAGCCTGCCATGATTTGTTAGTTGTGACAGACTAACTAGATCCATGTAAAACAAAATATAGAATCAATACTACTTGCCATATACCACAGGTTTCCACCAACAGTTTTGAAAAGTGTCTCTCTTAGGGAAGCCCTTAGCCAGCAAAACACTTGCCTATTTTTGCTTATCGGGTATTCCCTATGAAATCTACCCAAGCATTCAAGTTCCTAAAGTTGTGGGAAACATGAAAATAAACACGTGCTAGCAAAATCACTTCCATAAAGTCATACACTGAAGACCGATGGTCTAGGAACTCCTTTGAGGAATCACTGCTTCTAGAAATTCTTCTTTCTGCTAAACCTTAACTGAAGTTTGACATATCATTCAAGGAATAACTTCATACTGCAATTCTATACAAACAAATCCCATTGTAACATTTATCTCATCTTGCAGCATCAGTCACACACATGGGAAAAGCCTGTTTTAAAAATCACAGTTTCACTGAAGATTACTTGAACATAGTTTAGATGATCGAGATGAACTGAAATTAGAATGTACCAGGTTAATTATACAACTGGAACTATGATCCTTAGAGTAGAGATCTTGCCATGTAACTGATTTCATTACTAAGATTTTACTGTCAGTGTCTCCTGAATATAGTCAGTTGGCACTCAAACTGTAGGTCAAAAGCAGGGTATGTAGGCATTGTGCCTGATGTGCTTAAACTTATAAATGAAATTCATTAAACTTATTACAGTTTACATATAGATGCATGTTTTTTACTTTACATTCTACTATCTATTAAATTATTAAATAACTAAATCCCCCCACCCATGCTCCACCTTCTCCTTCTCACTACAGCCTCAGTAATTCTACGATGTTCTTATCCAAACCAGAGAAGTGCAAGTGCTATATGGAGCAATTTAGATAATACTGTACTGCTGCATGAGTTATTACAGATTGAGCATTATCTCATCATGCTAGTAGCACAGACTGTATTATTCACCTCCTCAAGATCTTGGGGGATTTTGTGATCTTGGGCCTGAACACTTACATTAAACTCAGTATCCTACAACTAACAAAATTAGTAACTTCCTGCCACGATGTTCCCCGCATTTATTAAGCGCTGAACTTAAAGCATGCACTATATCTAAGGTTTTCGAACACGGTACTAACAATTCTTCATGAACTTACCCCTCAGACACCAGAAAGTGTGGTTTTTGAAATACAAGCCTGATTAGAGTTACCAAGAGACTATTACAATTCAGTGTTTGCAGCCAATCATGTCAGAACTCGTAAGCAACCCCACAAATACTCTGATCTGACAGTAAGGAAGGCGGCGAGATTTCAGGTAGGTGGATAATTTTAACATCTTTCTTTCAGCGTCCTACCATTTTTAAGTGGTATCTTTTACTTTAATCGTTAAAGTGAATTCCACAAAGTGATAACTTTTGTCTTCTGAAGTCATCACTTTCAGATTAAGTATGTTATATTTTTGGATATGCACTATACCATTTCTATAAATTAATTTTGTACTATACTCTCACCTTCATAAAACTGCAGAGAACTTAATTTCTCGTATCTGATTGGCTCTCTATATTTAGATATATCTTTTTAAAAACATTACCATTCATTTTAAAAAGACAAGTTCAGTAGAAGATTGACACTTTTTTCAACTTATTTCACAAAGAAAATACCACACAGATACACACAATATGCAATATAGATTCAAAGACAATGTGTTTTTTAAAGTTTTCTCACATCTGTTTTCATCATCATCATGAACAGTAATATTTGATTATTATTGAAGGAGGAACTGAATTGTTATAGAAATCTCACCCAATGTCAGTAAGAGGTGGCTTGTCCCGGCCTCTCTTGTAGCAAAGAAAAAGTTCAGGACTCTTTAGACTTCCATAGTTCAAGTTGGCTTGAAGGGCTGTAGGGGTGGCTTCAATACAGGTGTATCCCTCCGGGACAGTTTCACCAGCTGATTTAATTATCACAGCAATGTCAGTAATTGGAGCCTTTGGACCAGTTGACTTTGTTTCATGTCGACTTATCTCTTGGTCCAGGAGGGTTGCAGTATCTGTATCAGTGAGCCCTGCCACTACGAAATAGTCAGCCACTCGTGGACCTTTGTCTTCTATCATGGTTATGTCAGTACTTCCTAAAGAAAATAAAGAGAGAACTAATTATACACTCTGATTTCAAGCTAACCCCCTTCCCTCCGCAAGTATGAGGATTTAAAAGCTTTAAAGGAATTTTTGCATATAAAAAGAATTCCTACACAGAAATTTCATTAAACTTCTAGGGAAATTCCAAAACAAACTTTGATTTCTGCTGGTCAAAAAGACAGTATTGTCAGTAACTGGATTTCAGTTCTAGCACTGTCACTGTCACGTTTTAGCACAAGGAAATTTAAGTGAGATAAAGAAGAACTCAAAGCTCCTAACACAGCAGCTACAGAGAAGATTGCTTAATGTTAGCTATGAGACCATTCAAGCTCTTCATGGGCTATAAATTAATGCAGGTACTCTTAACTAAAAGCATCTATATTTTTCTGGAATTGCTTAGTGAGTAATTTGACTACAGAATCATGCTGCTTATTTTTCATTTTTTGAGAGAACAATTCCAAATATAGGCTCACTAGTTTATCTTCACATTTCATCCATTTTGTTTCATAATCTAGACCTAACAGTGCAGTCTTGAGACATTCAGCTGGCAACTGTAACATCTGGAAGTCATTTACAAAAATCACACATCCAAACCCACATTTCATCAGCTGATCAGGCAGTACACATTACTGCTCAGCTGCACATTCCAGATCTGGGAAGAGTTGTTCTCCCAATACCACCAGTGTTCATAACCGTATGATTTTAAAGTGGTGAAATGCAAGTTTCTATTAAGAGCAAAACTAGCTGAGAGTCTATGCTGAAGTATCACAATTTCAAGCACCCAATCTCATGAAATACCTACCCTTTAAATTAAAAGTTGTGAAAAATATTTAAACAGTAGTTGCCAAGCAGTAAACCTGAATACTGTTATACCCCTTCAGGGAGCTAGGGACCACCTTCTTTCAGTTCCTCATGTTTCCATCACCAGATTTCTGGGGATCCCATCTAGAAAGCATATAAGAATAGAAGTCTGGTTCCCATCTGTGAAAACAAGACTGCCAAGGTCCCACCTACCAAGGAGTAGTGGTCCATGGGTATTACCAATTAATAAGTACACCAAAATTGAAATATTTATTGTGTTTAGGATGTCCTAGTCTGATAAATGCAGAAACACTGGCCTCTGCCAAGAGAAAGGTGCCTTGGCAGAGACAGTATAATCCTGTTCTTTGCAACCTGGTTTCTTCTCCTGCTCTTTCTTACTGAAATTATACTGAAAAGGTATTTTCCATCTTCACCCTTTACAAGCGTTCTAAAACTTGTTATCAAAACTGTTCTAAGTACTCAGCTGGAGGAAAAATCTGTAACTCATCCTCATGCTTACTAAGGAATCTTAGCATAAGATTATGCAATTTAGGTGCCAACCACTAGATCGCAAGGTATGGTAGCCTGAAATTAAAGTAGGTAGAGGAAGGGAAATAACACCATGCAAATTTGTATACTCCAACTAACTCAATTTTTTATTTTCTAACACTGAAATGACAACTTTTTAAATTCTTTCAAACCTGAAGGACGAGTAGCCACACTTCTATTCTGCAATGTTTCTCCACAATGCTTTTCACAACATCATTTCAGTGTTCTCTGAACACTTCGGCTAACAGCTTTCATAGGGCAATCCATAAACAGAGATCCTGGGAAAAGACACAGCTGGCATTTGGCTCCTCTGAAAAAAGGGAAAGCCATGGACAGCAACTGACATGACTGAGTTTTCAGGCCTAGAAACATGGATGCTGTATCAACAGGAACAATAAAAGGTTTATTCAATTTGTCAGGTGTTGAGTGCCTAGGTCTCCAAGAACAAGAAAATTATTCCAAAGCCATAGCTATTTGTGAAGCTTCTGAATCACTTTTAGCTAAAGAACTTGTAGCAGTTTAGTCTTTTTACTATAATAAACAACATGAAATTAGTGTTAAAGCCCTTTACAGATAAGCAAGTCAGTATGAAATGCAGGGGTAACAGCTTCAACTTAACCTCACGTAAGTCGGTGACTTTCTGTTAAAAGGTCCCTCCTCATACTGCCACTGCCCATTCCCACCTTCGCTTCTGTCCAGAACCATAGTTTGTGCAACCAAGTAATGAACCGGAGCAAGGAATTGCTCTGACTGAACACTAAGCTGGCAGAGACTGTTTAGTGTTCAACCAGAGCACTTCTCCAACAATTCAGTGGGTCAGCACAAAAGCAGCAGCAGCACAACCCTCACAGCAACAGCACTGACTTGCACTAGATAATCATAAAACTGTGAAGACTAAGATGTTTCAGGTTGCCTCTTAGGTGCTTGGACTTGTTCACAGAATTATATAAATACATAAAGAAATAAATAAAACAACCTCTCCCTGCTCCCCTTAAAAGAAAGTCAAGTCCTGAGCCAGAATGCCTTGTAATCTGGAAAGTACTGTTTGCACTTGACATATGTGAAACCAAATTACTGGAACAAGCTGCTAAAAATAGCAAAATGGTTGGCATCATATAAATGTGTGGGGTTTTTTAAAAAATAAAACCTTTGTTAAATGATCCAGCCCTTTATTACCTGCTACATGTTCACACAGCTCAGTATCATGTTCTGTCAATGCAACGTTAAAATCATTGCCCACATTTACTTTTAGCACACGGAGCAGGAAATAAAACAGTAACGATGACAGCATACAGCATCAAAAATCTCACAACGGTGTGCGCTTTTAATCACAGCTGTAGTTCCTGGAATTGCGCTGTTATCCTCAAATGTTTTTCGAAGTGAAAATTTAGCTTTCCTGTGTAAATAGAGGGAGAAAAATTTAAGAGGACCTGAAAAATTAAATACTAAGATTGGGAAGGTTAGAATGCAAATGAAGAGAATCCATTCCCATACTTTTACCAGTGGAGATCAATAAAACTGTAGCAATTGGTTGCTAAGGAGCATATCTATGATTTTATTATTTTTCTCTTAGCTATGGCTATGTTTTACTTCACAGAAACTCTGTGTAATATGTGGCAAGCAAAAGTCAGTGTCACCAGACAATTCAGCTGAGAAACTTGGCACACAAGGCTCGTATGTCAGCACAACATTTAGTGAGTTTTTCAAAATGTTCCAAGTCTCTCAAAACAGTTCCCTTCCTTTTCCACAAGGATAAGAAAAGTAAGGTTTCAAGTAAGCATTGCAACTCAGCTCTTCAAGAATTTATTCCCCAATTTCAGAAAGATATAAAGCAACAGGATGTCTCAAAAGAGACCTTAGAGTAACAGCTCTTAATTAAGCCATGGCTACCTTCTTTAATGAAATAGCTTTATAAATATAAATAGACAATAAACTACAAATTAGCAGATAGCTATCAAAAAAAAAAAAAAAAAGGAAGAAGAAACAGCAGAATTCAGTTAGACCAAGGATACTTTGCCTTCTGAATGGCAGGAAAAACAAAATCAATGTATGATTTGTGGTTGAACAAGATGAATACGCTGCCATTTTCCACTATTTTTGTGATACCTGACACAAGAATAAGTATGCACAAATGTTCCTCTTAGTAGACAGGCGAACAAACATTCCTCTAAGAGACCTTCTATAATAAGTTTTATCACAGCAACTTTTCCCCACCATAATATCAAGAGATACTGTCCTCTGTCAGTTTTTTCATTAATTTCTGTGCATCATAAGACTAATATGAAAATGCAACATGTAGAAAATATTTGGATTTTTATTGTAACACTCCGTTGTCTTGCAGGACAAAATCCAAATACAAAAAAGTTCTCAAAAAACTGTTACCTTGGTCTTAGATGATGAAAATGCAATATACGTTGAAAAAAAAAAGCCAACATACAGGTCCCACAAAAGACATTTTTTTGAAGTCTACAAAGATACTTCAGTTTCAGCCAAATAAACTGAAAACAAAAATTGGGAATGCTGTTTTAAGAATACAAGCAATACTGGTTGAGGAATTACAAACCTCCAGGTCAATATAGATCCATAAGGGCTATGAAGAAATTATTTAAGTGAAGTTAGTTTCCCAGTTCATTCATAGGCCACAATAGGAAAGTTTGCTATGAATAGTTTAGGACCAAAATTATTTTTTAAATAAAAGAAAAAAGAAAAAGAAAAAAAAAAGGTCTTCAGAATGGAATATGTACTTTTAAAATCCCCATGCTTTTCTAAAAGGAATTCCCACTGGAAGTAATTAGTTTTATAGCTGAAAAACAAAACCAGCCTGCACCGACAACATTTAAGGCACTTAGTATGACTAGTCTAAGTCAAGAGATCTGTTTAGCAAAGATATGCAGGAGAGAAAAAAATAAATTCTTTTCACCACTAAGTGCTAAAAGTATGGCAAAATGTTCTCCTCTCCCACAGTCCATTTAAGGTTGACCTCTCTAAAAAGACAACAGCCTTTCTTACAACCACAATGTAATTTTACAATTCTTCCATAATGTTTTATCAAAAAATTCAGCAACTCAACTGTTAGCTTCACATATAAGCCACGGCCCTTTCTTAAGGAGAGATTTCATAGTGAAGGTTTCCATTTTAAAGACCACTTCTAGGAATTTTGAAAAATTATGAAAAAAAATAGATTATTAGAATTTGGTTCAATTTATTGATTGCTGTCTAAAAGACCAGTTAGATTTTTCTTTCAATATAGCTAGACTGCAATTTCCTCTATTTACAGTTAGCAGAACCACAAAGAGTTGTTCTTGCAAAGACATAAAAATTTGTGAGAGCAAGTTACAAGCAGCTACAATGAAGAAAAGATGACAATGTAAGTATTCTATTCGTATCTTTATTTCATAGCTATGTTGCTTTTATCACACAATTACAAGCTTTTCAATCCCAAAATGGGGATCACTAATTTAAAGTTCTCAGACTTCATTTACAGAGATTACCACAGCTAATGATGCCTGTTCTTAGATATAAAAACAAAGGGTTTTCTTCTGCATTGTCTGCAAAACACAGAAACAGGAGACTTCTCTAATGCATATTCATTTGTGGAAGTCTGCTTCAGCTTATTACTCTGAGTAATAGCAAATATTTATCTTAACATTGTTAGATCCACCACTATTTTCCCAATACTCCTCCATTTAAACCCATTAATGACATCATTTGCTTTACCACTGCACCAGTTGTTTGTAGTAAAGTAACACCAGCTTAGAATTCTCCATAACGTAAGTACAGGGCACAGTACTTCATTTCTCAAGTGTGGAATTACCGAAAAGTGCTTGTATGCTCATCTGAAAACATAGATGCAGCAGAAAGGAATACCAGCAAAATTAGCATGCTAAAACCTTAATATCCTAGAAATTGTCATTTATTTTCTAATACTATTAAATATTAGAAATTTGCTATGACAAAACATACATGACGTGGAATTCTTTTTAATTTTTTTAGAAAGTCAGAGAGTAAAATTTCAGCCTTTCATTTCAGTGTTTTATTTGAAGATATTATCAACTGAAAGAAAAATCTGTACTGAAAATAGCATCTGAGATGCAAGAAGCGTTAGCCTTGTCCAACGTTTAGGCCACCACCTTCATTTTTGAAAAAAGCTTCTGGAAATAACACTAGGAGGGTGATATGGCAGGCAGCATGTATAGTTTTACATAAAGTTTTCAAGTATTTCAAGAAAGCATTTTAAAATATACTTTGGCCATCAGCCAAATAATGTTGTGCAGAGCAGATACAGCACTAACTCAGAAACCACAAGCAACGTAGACATCTAAGTCTAACACGCTTCTCCAACTACAGTCCCCTTTTTGGCCTATCAACAGAACTTTTGCAGCCATCTTACCTTCAGGACCAAACTTCTACCACTACACAACACTGTCCCAATACCACATCGGCCTACCACGTCGAATCAAAGAATCTTGGGCACTTCTGAACCAACCACTAATGCACAGTTTAGACCTGCTCCAAAAAATAGTAGTGCAGAAAATAAAACATTGTCCTCCACATTCCAGGAAGTTTCATCCTAGTAGAGACAAGAGGCCATTTTTGCAGAAGAGCTTTTTATTAATTACAGTCATTCATAAAAAGTCATGGCATAATTTATGCTATCTCCCTTTGAACCTGTGATACAAAGAAGTCTAGAATTCTAAGTACAGGTCTGTCCTATTCCTAAAAATATGTTAAATATCAAATTATCCTCTAAAATTAGACTGAAAAGCCAGCACAAGTCAAGAAACAAATGATACAGGTTAATGCAGTTTTTGGCAAGTGGACTTAAAAGGAAACATAAGCTTTACAAAACCGCATACAGCAGCAATCAAGGGAAAGGGATTGTCACAATCACCAATCCGATTACAGACAAATGCCATACTTAACACCTGACACTACTAAGGAGAAGGCATTCTTGGAAACCTGTGTTTATGCACTCACTCCAGAGTAAAATTAACCACCCATAGAGTGGGTTCAGAGGAAGATGTTTTTAAGGCTTATGTGCAGGAAATTCCTTGAGTAATTGCTTGTTTCTTTAAGCTTCTGGAAAGAAGTGGCATAAATGCTGGCATCTCAGTGCATACAAAGAATAAAATAAATTTATATGAAGAGGATGCATAGATATCAAAAGTTTTTTCATTTCACTGCTAACTGGAATGCTGATCTTACATCTTCTCAAAAAAAGAAAAATCGGCATAAGACTCAGGAGGCTAACTATCATAACTTTATCCATAAAAAATCAAGTTGGTTTTAAAAGACTTTTATTTCCTCATCTCTGAGGAAGAAAACTCACTACATACTATACACAAACTGAATGTAAAAAGCTCTTCCCAATTTTATTCTTCACATAGGAAAAGTCTATGAAATAGTTGAACTTTGCATTTAAAAATCTCTCTAATTTCAAAATTCTGCTCTAAGCAAACTTCCACTAGAAAAAAATGAGATCAGATCAGTAAAAGGCTAACATCGGAGATGGCAGCCTGTTTACAGACAAAACACAACCTTCCTCCAACTGAAGAGACACACACTGACTGCAGTAAGGAGTGAAGTAACTGCATTATCTTATAGAATGCTCCCTTGAAAAAGTAGATGGCTTTTTAATGACACTTTACAAGAAAGACCAACTCTTTCAAATAATCAGTGACCTTTTCCTTCACTACCCACATGAAGACTCAGAACTGAGATACTCCTGACTTTAAATCACAAACAAAATTAAAGCTACAAAGAACTTTTTCAGCCTATTTTCAATATAATCAAAGTCCAGAAATCTACTTATCTGAAAATACCAGTGAACTGATAGTCAAAGAAATTAAATTATTAAGGTATTTTGGAAGTGATTAATGGCTAACACATGACTTTGCAATTTATTAAACTCACTTGCATCTTCTTTCAGATACTGACAGTGCCCAAAACCTACAATATGTGGAAACTACGACTTTACAAGTACTTGCTGTGTGGAAGCCTATAGCATGCATAAACAGATGACTGAAGAACTTAGAGAAGATAGGATACTTTTCTCATAACTTAAATTATCTTTGTAACCAGACTGCATAGGAAATAAGTTTTATTCCAGACTGAAGAATAACTTCAGCACTTTTTGCGCACTGTGGCTGAAACATTTTTGTAAACAGCCTGCACAGTTCAGATTCTTAAGTAAGGTAGATGTCAAACACAACTCGGGGCTTCTACAAAAATGCTTGGCTTTTGCAAGTGAATTGGACTTGGCTATTGGCAATAAAGAAGAAAAATACATATGCATTCTGCTCTGAGATTTATTCCTAAAATAAACTGGCCTAAAGATCGGGGAAGACACTGGATTTGCTAAACTGATTTAAAAGACAAAGACCCTACTGGATGGATACAAGCCACTGTGTCAGGAGGTCATGTGCAACACTTGGAAAATTTACTGGCTACAATCTGAGTAAGAGAAAAGCTTTATTATGTTTTTCAAAAACTGCACCAGGCAAAACTTCATAGACACCACAAAGACTACTACAGGCATCTCACTCCACAGTACAAAACTTAATAAGCTATGTGATCAAGTCTTCATCTGTGCAACTTCTCCATTATTTCCAATTAACTGATCTAAAGAGAGAAAGGGCAAGCAAAGCTTTTTACCTTTCTGAAAATTCATAAATTTTCTTTTCTGTGGTAAAGAAGGAAGAAATCTGATTCTTTATTCACACAGACTACTTTTTTATCTTGTGCTAAGACTACATAACATTATGGGTGAAGGGATGGGAAGAACAATTTATTTCCCCTTTGTATAAAGAATCTACATTGATGCTTGCTGAATCTTAATTTTATACCACAGCAAACAGTGCAGAATTTCTTTCAATGAGTGACTTTGAAATGTCCCTGATTCACATTAAAAGCATTACATAACATGAATACACATATCACAGTTAAAATAAGTAACCAGCAAGACAGCACACTTCTTGAGCTAAAGCAGTATCAGCTATTCATTAAAACCGAAAATGGAAAGAAATTAAAACACGATTTGTAAATGCCTAGTTTCAAACTAGGCTTCTTTAAACATGCCAAGGACATGTTTGAAAAAGCTACATCACTTGTCATGCGCAGCAAAGAGATAAACAGCCAGGCTGCGTTAAGCTTCAGCTTGCCCCCCTTCTTTCTGCACACATTTCAAATACCAGAACCACAGAACAGTTTGGGTTGGAAGGGACCTTTAAAGATCATCTAGTCCAACCTCCCCTGGGCCAGGACATCTTCTACTAAATCAGACTGCTCAAAGCCTCATCTAACCTGACCTTAAACACTTTCAGGGATGGGGCATCCACGATTTCTCTGGGTAACCTGTTCCAATGCCTCACCACCCTCATCATAATAAAGGTCTTCCTTATGTCCAATCTAAACCTACCGTCTTTCAGTTTAAAACCGTTGCCCCTTATCCTGTCACTATAGGTTTTGGTAAAAAAATCTTTACATAGTATTTTGCAAGAGTGGTAAGATAAAGGCACAACAAAGTTGGTGTGAAGAAACTGATTACACCAATTAAAAAAAGACCTTTTTTTTGCAGAAACGGGTGTCCTTAAATTAGAACAATAAAGTTTAGTCCCTTGGGACAGGAGAAGGTAGAACCTGAAGGCCTGAACTTAGCAAGTTTGACCAGCAGTGACAATTTGGATACTTAAGAGTTTTGACTATAGGACTGTTTATGAAAATCAAATCTAAATCCAAGTGCTAAAGCACTGAAACGACTATTAGATATAATGGTTAGGACTAATACTATGAATACTATTTTTTAGAACTTCACATTAGTGGAAATGCATCAATAATAGTGCTTTGAGTCTTTTTGGTTTTGCTTTTTGGGGGCTTTTCCGGTTTTTGTGGGTTTTGGCTTTTTTATAAACTATTTTCTCGTTGTATTCCATAGCAACAGAAAGAACACATTGAGGGTGGTTCTCAGTGTTAACTGTATTCAATAAATCAGAATGACTGCTTTTGTTCTAATTGCCTCAAATTTTGTCTTTGTTTAACTGGATTTCGAGACATGGAAGCTAATACTTGGAATTCACTTTGAAGAGCAATAAGCAACGCAGTCATGGACTATACTTGGCAATCAGAACTTTAGATCGGCCTTTTTAAACACATAATACAGAAATGATTCTAGCCCACATATATCGCCATACATGCTTAAATGTAAGCAGCATATGCAAAGACAGTCACCGATATCACCATTTAACAACCAGAACATATTGGAGGATGCGTACAGGGTTCCCAAAAAGCTTGCACTCCAGTTGCTTCTCCATTCCAGCATAACTTTCGCTATTATTACTCACATCAGTATGTTTGTCCATACCATAGCCACTTCTAAGGAACCACACTTTTAAGGAACCACACTCAGATTAAGCGTGTAGCTCCAGCTTATGCATTTCAGTTTGGTGCACGTAGGACAGCAGAAATGAGACTCTGTGTATGCATCACAGATCATTTAAAATTACTACAGAATGGAACATTATAAACAAAACAATTCAATAATGTTAACTGAGTTCAGATGAAGTAAGGACGTTATCAAACACTTAAGATGTCATTAGCAACACATAGGGGAGTTACATGGGCATGTCTACGTATGAGTTCTATGAAGTAGATTTTACTATGTGTAAGAAAATACCACAAATATATATATATACACACACACACACATCACACCAAAACAAAAGACAAGGTAAGGCAATGTAACCTTGAGGACACCATTAGCACCAACAGAATAAAAACAGAAAAAAAAAGCAGTCCACTGATTACTAGCCACAGTCAGTCAGTAACAAGAGAAAAAGAATTCCTAGACATGCATTTAAAGACTTTCTTTTTTGGAATGCCTATCACATTGTCATAAATTATGACATGAAGTAACAGTTACAGTCACTTGACTAAATCACAGAAGTATTAGAAAAACTAAGAGTTGCAAAAATAAATTCACAGACATGCAATGCCCACCTTCTACCCGTCTTAACACAACCAGCTGTGGAACAAGAATGGCTGGATATCACCCACGACTGAGTCTGAACATGCACATATGCAAATAGAAGACTATTCCTTAGTAGCAGTTTTCAAGTAAACATTTGAGAATGCAACGGTTGCACAACTGAAATAGGTTACAAGCTTCAAGCTGATTATCTTACAGAGGTCTATAACATTGTGAAAAATAAAAAAGAACAAGGTGAAAGATAAAAGGCTTGCCAATTACCTTTAATGAGTATTTCTATAGCATGACTTATGAGTGAACTGAATTTCATCCAGAAAAGTTGTATCAAGGTCTGGTACTGCAAATAATCTAAACAGGCTTTTTGCATCATACAGCTAAATTGTTGCAAATTCGCACATATTCAAAGACAAAATGTTGACTCTATATGAGCTATTGTGTTGTTTTCCAACAGCGTCCAAACACAAAAATTAGGCATAAATTGAATGCAATCAGCTTGGTGGGAAAGTTTTCTAAAGCCTTCCAAATAGATTAGGGCACTACAGTAGGAAAGGAGCAGAAATACCACATCAAATCACCTCAGGTGAGAAATTCCTATGGAACCAAAGGCACCAAGTCTAGAAACAATTCGGTAAAACAGTTGCCGTTTTGTTTTTCCCCACCAGTTGTACAAAACACAGTTCTCAGAACACCAGAGTTCTGCAAACTGTGAATGTTTGAGAACAAATCACTTTTGCTTTAAGCTCCTGAAATGTCAAACACAGCTCTACAGTTAATGCTGAAAAAGACTGTATTTTATAAATTGATTAAATAAAAAAAAAAAATCTTAATATCAAATTAGCAGACATATTTAAAACCCAAAGACCAAAGGCTAGAACACCACAGGTGGGAAACGAAAAGATCTCTTTCACACTTTTAACCCTAACTTCTACGATGGCTAAAGACAAGCGTATTTCTTTAAAACTTGACTAAGACAGATATTTGGTATCTCTCTTTGGGAATTTGTTACTGACATTTTCACGAGAGCCACTAACAAAAACTCTATTCATATAATGGGAAACAGGTGTCTGTATTCTTCCAATGTAGTTTTTCAAACAGTGGGCTTTGAAATGATGCAATAGTGTGCTTCATATGAAGGGATGGTGAGGAAATTAACTGACTTTTGCAAACCCAGTATTGTAATAAGTGATAATTACATAGCAATAATTCTCTAGTTTTTTAAGGCATATACCATTTGCCACTTAAGCATCAATTTTGTTACTGAGAATTACAGCTTTTCAGACTTGCCTATTTTAGAAACAAATTAATAACATTTTAAACTTGTCCTTAAACAAAATGCATTATTGTTCTCCATCACCCTGAATTTTCTTTGCATTTTCTATGTTTTCCTGTCCTGCATGCAACTCCTTGGATTGCTGGAGCAAAAATTATCAAACGAAGGAAGGAAACTAGTAACAAATTTTTAACTTTATATTTGATTAATTGGAATTATTCAGAAAAGACAAAAAAGCAAACTATGAACAATTTAAGATTCTGTTTTAGGAAGCAGAACTGTGCTTTTAGTCTGATTTTTTTCTGGTTGTCAGCAAAACCAGTTACTATTGCTATAAGAGAGTAGGCTAATGATGTTATTATATAAATGCTTGTATCAAACATATCAAAGCTTACAGAAGCAAAGTTTTGTGATACGAATTTGAACAGCTACTTATGAATTATAAATGACTGAAAATATCACCAGGTTAATGGACTCTGTGATCCAGGATGGTCAGGAGTATGAAAATGCCCCTCAGAAGAAAGTGGGGAAAAAAAAAAAAAAAAAAAAAAAAAGGAGGGAAGAGAAGAAAAAACACAACTCCAGACTATCTCTGCCATATTAAACAGTTAAAGTTTTCCTATTGTACTGTAATTTAAAGCTGTCCAATAGAATAAAAATTGGATCAGTTACAGACATGTGAGGCCAAAAAATAAATTCTGAAGTGACCTACAGAGTCTAGAGGAGAAGCAGCTGGAATCAATGAAGGCAAGTTTGGTACCAGTAAATTACGTTCTATTGCCAAGGACAGAAAACAGAAATGGAAAAGATGTGAGAAGGGAAGAATGATAATCAGCAAGCAGTCCAGCTACACTCATTTAATAAACCAGTTTAATCTTGTTTCATCAGTGTTGTACCCAAACTGTTCTTTCACATAACGGAAGATGGCAACTACTCCAGAGGCTGCAAAGAAAACAGTCCAGGAGAGAAAATTTAATAATAATAATAGTTCTCAAAGCAAGGGAAGTACTTTATAAAATGCACTTACTGCCCCAGTTGCAAGCTTTAAAGGTTAGCCATGCTCAGTATTATGTAATGAGTGAAACATCTGCAGCCCTGGAAACATTCTTTGTTAGAGAACTCTTTCTGTAATTGGAAACTCCATTGGAACAAAGCCAAATATAGTAGCCTGAAACAAAAATAAAACAGTGAAGAAAAAGTCAAGAGACAATAGTCCAGTGGTTAACTGCCTTCTGGGAGCCCAAATCTCCTAGATTGCTTTTCATAGGTTTTTTTGGTGTCCTTTTTTGCTTGGGGTGAGGACAGACTATGTTTCGGTTTTGAGAGGTCAAAGGAGAGAAGAGAAGATGTTCTGTTTCAAATCCACCTGGGAGGTTACTCGAAGTAAGCTGTAAGAGTTCAAGATACTCTCTTTCTTGTTGATCTCTCTACTGAGCATTGAAGTAGTTAAACATTAGCATTGAAATTATTTTGTCAGTCTCCAGTGACAGAGATTTGCCAGATCACAGAATCAAGCTTTGATTTCATTTTTGTTAGCTGCCTACACTACAATCAGCCATATGCCACTTGAAATTGTCTCCTAAGGGCTCCATAAATCCAGAGTGGAAAACTCATTCACTCGTTTTGTGGAACATTACTTTGCTCGCTTTTATTTTTTGGGGAAAAAAAAAAAAAAAACAAACACAAGAACAAAACGCTGCAGGAAGAAGTCACTCTTCTCTGGAGGTCTCCCCATTAACAGCTTTATCACATCAAATATAGGCTGCTTCATCCACACTTTCAGAACCTATCCTCACCCCATGGAAAACCTTTACTGGCTATTAAGAGGATGACTCCCATTTCTGGTTGGCCTATGACACCGGCCTCAAATCACTCGGTTTCATGTCAGCATTTTCATTCTTTGTCGGCTGCTTTTCAAGCTTAGCAGGAGCTTATTAACACTTCAGAAGTCTGTCTTTTAATCTTCTTGCCAACTCCTCATTAAGAAACTCTCTTTTGCCAAGATGGCTTTAAAAAGTCCAAACCACACGCTTGACAGCGGTTAGAATATTCATGCTTTTTGTCTTAACGCTGCAGCAGAAAGAATCTTACAGGAGGAACTGTCTTTTTGCTGTTCATGCTGCACCAGGCATACCACAATCTTGATCTGCAGCACGTTTTTGCAGTGAGGGTTTTCATTACCACATCTGCAGCAAATGTGGAGAAGAGCGTAGGCTGGGCTTCCGACTAGAGCAACCCCTCTGCATCACTCACTTCACACGCTACCTTGCAACGAAGTTACTACAGACATTAAATGACAGGCATGGAAGCTTGAGCAGGAGTATGGTTCCTGAAAACTTACAGCCCTCAACGTTCCCGAGTGTCTTCTGTATTGTGGAATGTTTTAGCAAAACTTTCCGAAGACAAGCTCTTTGCTTAGTACCTAAGCTACTCTTCCCATTCCTAAATGAAGACTAACAGAGAAATGAATCACAGCAATGTAAGGAAGCGCAGTAACTGTCAATGATTGCCTCCCATGACTCTTCTAATTTATTTTAAGGAATACTCACAAGAGGACCCACACAACCACACTGCAGTCCATTCACAACTCTAAAAGCCAGACCAAAATGGACCAAAGCCACCTAAAGGACAGTAACGCTATCTTAAGATTCAAAGTAGGGAAGTGGAAAAACCATTCACAAATAAAAGTCATCAAGAGGGCTGTGTATCTGCAAAAGCATAGATGTAGAGTGATTCAAGCTCTTCATTATGACTACAACTCCTGCTCCAGAATAAACATAAAAATATTGCTTAAGTTTGTACTGACAAAGTTAATTTTTATCCACTGACAAGACATTTTTGTCATTATGTGGAAAATCTAACTTGCATTTTTCCTGTTTCTTTTCCATTAAAATTTTCAGTCACTTCTGAGACAACCAGAACATCTGATTTTTACATAGAAACTCATCACAAAAACCAAGAAATCTTTTTTCCCCTCTGTATTCTGCAATATACGTAAATAAACTTATGTTTCCACCCCTAATAAGCCCTTGGTTATCAACCCTTGCTTCTTGCTGTGCTCACTTATATTCCTGGAGATACATATATATATATATTCAGGAGAACTGAGTATCTGAATCCATTATAGCTCAGATTTCAGTCTTCTTAATGTATGTCAAATGTGGAATTACTAGAATATTAAAATGATGGTGTGTATTATGTAACTTCTGAATAATCACAAAAGATACCATATTAGAAAGACAAATGTATCAAAAAGTATTTTCCTCAAACACTAAAAAAAAAGCTATTAAAGGATAGCAAGCCTGATGTTCTCTGTCATGAAGCCTTATCACTCATCAGATGGCAAGCAAACGTGAAGTTTGACATTACACATATTCTGATCCTTCTCATAATATTATCTAATATTATGTTATTCATATATTTTAATATTATGTTATTCATATTATGTTACTCAAAATATCTACACCAGTGTGTTGAGGAATACGATAGAGTTCTCAGACAGATTTCTTAGGGGAAATTTGATTTTCTGGGATCAACTATACAGATTTTAAACAGTAAAAGAAGTGCTTAAGTCAGACCATTGCTAAAAGCACAGCTGCTTAATTACAACACAGAGAGAAGGGGGGTGAAAAAAAAGTTACCTTTTTTTAAAATTTCAGCTAACATTACTAGCAGGCTCCAATATACTTGGCTAAAAATCTGGAGAAATATCCTTTCAGAGAGCCTACAACTTACCTATGGTAGTAATCTGAAAGCAAATTGAACTAGTAAGTCATAGTCTTTCTTGTGCAAGGAGAAAGCAATGCAAAAAGCAATGTCAACTTACTGTTTTATATTGTTGTGCCCTTCATGTTGCTGTTATTATGCTTTATTATTTGCAACATCCATTTCTGTCATAATTTAATACATGCACTTGTCTTTCTATTTAAAATACTTTTTGTGCATGTTTTTATGTACTTTTAATACATAATGTTTTCATACATAATATTTTTATTGATGTAGTGGTATATTATAAATGAAAAATCTGGTTTCCTAAAGCAGGCTATGACTATTGTGTACACAGTTCACAACTGTTAGCATTCCTATTTCCAATTTAACCATCTAGGAATAGATTTATTCAATTTACTTAGAGGACTGATCTCAGCTTTTTCCAAATTGCTTGGAAATTCAAGCAGACATCCTTTTCCAAGATTTCCTCATTTCCCTCCTACGACTTACACAACAGCACAGTCCTGGGCACTCTACCCAATCCTCAGTTGCTGTGGCATGCACAAAACGTTTGAGACCCCTACATTCATTTCTCTGCACAGGGTAGAGTGCAATTCACAATTCCTCCCTCTGCAAAAAAATAAAAAAAAGTATGCCAGTCCTCACAATCTGCTCCCAAGTACATAGTAGTGAAACATCTTCATTCTCCTCCACTGATACGTTTTAAGTGTATAGTGGAGCAGTATTGCTGGTTCTAGGAAGGGGCAAGAGGGACGATACTTACATAGTCGGAGGATTTACCCGAGAGGTGGGCTACTAGCATTTCTGTCCCTGCTCAAAAGAAAGGGCATCACACAGAGTCCTCTGTAAAACAGTATTTTCTTATTATTATTATTCTGTCATTTTTAATAGATCTAGGGCAGCTTCAATACTACATACAGACAAAAAGAGTAGGTATACAAATGGAGTGATAGAAGACAATTTTGCACTTACCAACCTGAACAACTCAAATGCAAAGTATTTCAACTCAGACTTTCAATCCAGCAAACATATCAGTTAAGGATGAGACAATTAGGCACTTGAAGCTCAAAACAACTTCCCTTCTCAGACTTGTGTATCATCTGGCTATTAATACAGTTAGGAAAACAGTTTAAAATTAGAGGAGTGACTTAAGATTTTTTTCCCTAGCAGAATCAGTTAGATCAAAGAGACTAAGAAGGAGAGGTGTTGAGATTAACAATGCATACACTGTACATCTGAATCTAACAGAGGAAAGAAGAAAACCTATGAACGTCTTTGTGCAGGATTTGTTCTGTTTTCTTTAAAATAAACTGAAATGTCACATTAGTCATTACATTCACAGTGAATGAGTCATCATAACCCAAAGGAGCTTAAGGCTTTCACATGTAATAATCCTACAAGATGCCTACAAAAAAAAAAAGTTCAAAGCAGAAAAGCCACAAAGTATATACATCAGAGTTTGAAATGACACTGCCTTTTTAAGAAAGCATGGGTTACATACTGTGCTTTTTTTCAAAGGTAAACTTTCTACTTGATCTACCAATCCTGAACTACATACTTCTTCTTTTATTACACGTAATGTAGATTTGGTTTATTCCTAGAACAACTGTACCACCATAGCCAGGACTGCACAAAAGAATTCTGCTCTTCAAAGACATACAGGTATTCTAGTATAAGCCCCTGTGTAAGTACACCACCAGCAGCAAAATCAACTTTTTTGTTTGCAAAGTCTGTTGTGTTTATGACTTGTGCTTTTCTCATACCAGTACAACTTCAAGTTTGCCTACATATTTTTTTAGTACTGGAAAACTTTAGTAATATGCATATACTTTATCCATGTAACAAAACACAAACAGTCCTATACAGGGAGAATTATTATATGAAGCCTAAGGCACAACTAAAAGCAAAAAGGAAAAAAAAAAAAAAAGTAAGGATGCATCCCCAAGGTTATGCAAGAACTGAAGGTCAATAGAAATTCAGGTCTTTCACTGATGATTCTAACTGCAAGAATTCACTTCGAGCCAAGTAAACATTGTACAGAAGTCATGTAGTCTTGCTCTTTCTGGTTTCATCACAACTTTGAGAAAACAGTAATGTGTTTATGCAGTTAGGAAGTTTTGCCTTTTATCTCTTGCTTATTCTTTAATATTCCAAACTGAAAACAAACCTGGATGTGACCAATAAGAGACATGCTGCTCCCATTCATTAACAAACCACACCTATACATCACAGTGGTTCATGATTTAGAAAGCTTACAAGAAAATGACTTGTACTCTTCTTCCTCCTGCCAAATCCCAATTTTATTAGTAGATGTCTGTGGGACCTATTCAGAAAACAAAACTTAACTTCACGTGGTTAGCTTTCCTAAGTTTCTTCTACAGTAAGTGGAAGAGGAGCTTAAAATGATAATTGATGGCACCTAAAGTCAGGCTTACATTGGGAATTACCCCCTAAAAAGTAAGTGCTGGGTAACAGGAGGAGAAGGGTGCCAAGAAAGATGGGTATCCCTAAACTAAAATTTACTTCTGTCAATATTCCTCTTCAGTCACATCTTTGGTGGTTTCAGAAGCTTAAGAGGTATAAGACATGTTTTAAATACATTAAATACTTCTCAGGCTATCCACATCTTTTAAAATACTTCCTCTGGCAAACACACAGCTTATTTTTTATGATTTAAGGAAATCTGCAAAAGATATTGTCTACACCTTCAAAAAAACTAAACCTCAGTGTACTTAAATTCATATTACCTTCAAACACACAATTTTCTGCCACTTACACCTAGATATCTAGCAGTTTATATCCTCATTAGGGTCACCCATGACTTAAAATGTTACTGGGAGAACTCAAGCGTGAAAGAACAATGAAGACACAGGTACAAAAGACTCTCTAGTCTAGGCAAGCTGCTGCTGTTACTTCCAAGGACGGCTGGCTGATCTACTGTTCAGACAGAACTGGCCACACCGGTTTTTCTATTTTGCAATAGTCCCATTCAATGATTAGAGTAACCAACTGAATAACCTGTTGCTGTGACTCAGCAGTTTTTCCTTTCTATAACTTTCTCTTAGACCGAGATGGATATCCTCTAGAAGTTTCACGGCTTAACTATATAGCCATACATGGCTTGATTTCTTGCTTTTCCTGAAACATTAAAGTGCCTGAACTTCTTTTTCTTTATATGCTGCTCCTAGGTAGCTGCTCCCTAGTAGTAGTTCTCTTTTTCCCGACTTCAGCTACACTTTCATTCCTTCTTAAAGCAGAAAGATACAGTTTACCCATTATAAAGACACGGCTGGAGGACAACTTACTCGCAAGACTTCTACCTATGTCAGGTTTCTTATCTGCATGAGAGTATAGTTTCTTCCCCAGGGAATAACGAAGAAGGCTGGAGCCATGTTATGTGACACGAAGAACAGCAGCACCAGGTTGCCCAACCGGTGAAGTAAAAAAAAATTAAAAAAAAAGTAAAAAAAAAGTTAAAAAAAAAGTCTTGCTTTCAGTCACACAATGCCTCAACAGTTGCAAAGACGAAGAGGAGCACTGAAGAATGCATCAGGGACTAGACTTCAGTTTAAGTTCTACTGATCAAAGTCTGTAATTAATTGTAACAACAAAAGCTATCACTGAAATCCACAGGTTCGGAGAGAAAGCAAAAAACCATGGGGTTCTTGGGCTCTCTAGTGAAAAATAGCTAAGTTTTGCAGTAAAGCTGCAATTTGTTCACAACTGGAGAACACTTCCATTCCAAGAGGAAGAAAGCTTCTACTACTTTGGAGAGTTGTAATTGTAAACTCAGCTTTTGCTGCCAGAACTGAACAACTTAATTTGCAAGTCAATCCCTGATTTACACTATTTTTAACATCTTTTAGACAGAAAAATACAGGCTTTTGGTTGATGCCTGAAAAGCCTCAAGTCTCTTTAGAGAGGTTTTTGAGAGTAAAGGAAAGGAACTGAAGTGTCACAAAATGTGAAGATGAAAGCAGAATAAGGCAAAACTGGCTCAGTGCATTTAACTGAAACAAAATGCAAGGAATGTTTAATGACATGCAAGCCAACCTTTAAGCAAGAAATCAGAGGTACGTTTTTACTGCTCTCTGTATCAACAATCTTGAGTACCCTGCTCTTCAAAAAAAAAAAAAAAAAAGTGAAAACAGTCACATGCATAAATAGAGAACATCATTATAATCTTTACTATTCTGAATATAGTTTTCAATTTTCCTGTCTGCCAAAGCAAACAGTAAAAATAAGGACCACATTTATACCCTTGAAGAGCCTGTAAGCAGAAACAAAGGACTAGAGTGAGATATCAACCAAGACAAAGCTCTCTGCTCTATTCCAGCTTGGAATGCACAGCACAGTGTAACTGCATTCCCGAAACTTCAGAATAAGTAAGCCTGTGTGCGTACATTTTGTGACAGACGCAGCCACACGAATAACCGAACATGAAACAGCCACACTCCACCAGAACCTATGTTGTAGTCCAGACACAGCCCTGAACTACGTCACTTTGCTTCTAACAACCATTTGCAGAGGTCCAGGTTGCGAGCCTTTATCTCCGCCGATTTGCAGAAAGCACGTGCTCTCGTTATTGTCATGGGCATTTCCAACACCACTACTTTTTTATCCAATGGGAAAGGAGCAGCATCACATTTCTGCATAACTGAGAGCAACAATTTTGAGGGATGGTTTTTGCAGCAAGACAGAATCTCACCAGTAGATCAAAAAACTCCAAAGACTTCAGTTTACAGTCTGAAGCGCTGCAGGAGGAAAGCAAGTCTCATGCTGCACAGTGCAGCAAACTGGTTCTCATTTTACAGATCTGAAGAACCAGTAATGGACAACTATCTGGCCAGTCACATGGGAAGCAATTTATTAACTATGACTATGATCCCCATGAACTATTTTAGAGGGTACCTACACTTCAGTATCTTGGACATTATTCAAGAAAGCAGCATAGTGAAGGTGGGTCATCTGTGCCTTGGGATAACTATCTAGCTAGCACATAAAAAAAAAAAGAGTTCTACAAGATAGATTTCTACAAAAAGATGCCAGATTTAGAGGTTACAGGTGATTTTTTGTTGCTGTTTCAGTCAACAGGCCAAGTCAATCAGAGGAGACACTGCTACATGAAACCAGTAAGACCATGAAACATGCAGTCCTTAAGCATACTGCTCTATGCCTATGACTGCCATTGAAATGTATCTGAAAGCTTAACAAATAAAACATCAATCAAAAGACTCTTACAACTTTGGCAATATATCTTTCCTACCTCATTCTATCAAGACGTTTCTCCTATCACATTTTTAAGCGAACCCAGACACGCGCATCAAGGCTAACACTGGAACTCATCTATCCTTAAAGCATACTGAGGTTGAATTCCAGATTCAATTCTCCACTGATCAAAGGCAGACCCAAGAAAGAAACAAGAAGATACCATTTCAAGCACTGTATTTCAAGAGTGTTTAGCACTGCTACTCCAAATGAGAATTCATACATGTTGAGTCAGAGAGTTACTATCCATACCACCGTCAGGATATGCCAGTTTTGCTTGAGCTAATGATTTTCATTCAAAAAAATACAGAAGTTGATCAGAAAGAAATCCCACACAAAATCTTCAGACAAGAAAACAAACATGAAAGACATGGTCCAAGAAGATGTCATTATGATTACTTTGGGCTACAGAGAGCCCAACCCTAACCTAAGACGGAACAGCCATCAGTAACACGCTTATCCATAAGTATCTAAGAAAACGCCCATCTTGATTTATAAGATTTTTAAAAAATCAATCCAATTTTTGAGATTTTAGCAATAATAAGTGTCTACGTGTGTTAGTAACCATTTTAACATAAAAGTCAGAAATCATGTAGGCAAGCCAATATTTACATTTCTGGTTTCTACTGAACTCTTTCATGGCACCACTCAAGACAGAATGCATTATTAGCATTTCATACCCACTGGAATGGTAAAAAGCAGCCTGTAAGCCAAGTATTTTTAAAAAAGTCTTAAAAAAAGACTGTCACATTTATAATAAAAGCATTCGCAAGCTACCTAATACTTTTAATTATTTTTTTTTTAGTTTGTGTCCTTTGTGCCAATCATTTGAAATAAGTACGCTATTCTGGTTTGTCACTTAAGTTTGGTGATGGCTGCTTTTCACAAGAAAATACAAATAAAAATCCTTTCATTTTCCAACCAGGTATGAAGTAATTTGCATTCCATAATTATTTTTCCCCCAAGAACACAGAGAACATTTACTGCCTTAATTCCTAACATGCTACCTTAAAAAGAGTGATGCAAAAACTTTTACTAACTTTGTGTTTAGTCTACGCAAGACAATAGCCAACAAAAGTAACTAACAGCAAACCATTTTCAGTAATGTGTCCGTGATACAGGCTCAAATTTAGCTTGGTTAAACGTCATAATAAGCCAAGAAAATACTACAGAAGTCACCAGAAGATACACTAACACAGCTTACAAGAAAAAAAAAAGCAAGAGCATCGAACGTCCTGGTTGTTTACAAGCTAAACCCTCATGCAGATCTAAAAGTTTAGCCACAGGCGTTAAGTTTGAAATCAGTGCAACAGTCCATGTTTGCAATGTGCTTGATCTTAACATCAAGAGAAAAGTGCATTAGAAAGATTGGTATAGAACAGGCATGTATTTAGATTTAATATAACTTTGTTCAGTTTTTGCATCCTTTCTGGGAGTGCAGCATCAACAATATGTTAAGTTGTGCTTGGACACTTCAACAGATCATGTTCAGCATTAACAGCAGAGTTAATCAGCATTTAAAGCCTCTGACAGCTTCTGTAAATATTTTTCCCCTATTTTACATAGGAAGACACTAGCCTGTCACCAGATCCTGTTGCTACACAGATTATCTGGTCACGCAGCAAAGACCCATCAGATATCCCCAGCTG
>KZ505933.1:2490-19400 GCA_002844005.1 Limosa lapponica baueri
GGGTGAGGGGAAGGTGTTTTAAGATTTAGATTTTATTTCTCATTATCCTACTCTTGGATTGGTAATAAATTAAGTTAATCTTCCTCACATCAAGTCTGTTTTGCCCATGACAGTAATTGCTGAGTGAATTCCCTGTCCTTATCTCAACTCGTGAGCCTTTTGTTATATTTTCTCTCCTCTGTCCAGCTGAGGGGCGGAGTGATAGAGTGGTTTGGTGGGCACCTGTCGTCCAGCCAGGGGCAACTCACAACATTTCCCTACAGTTAGAAAGATGTATGGGCTAGTGTCTCTGTGTCTTCGTGTTTATGAGGAGGAAGAAATCACAAAACAGCCTGTTTTGTTTTCCATTTTCTCTTTTCCCAAACCGTTCGTCTGGAAAATTGCCTAGTTTGTCTCTTTGGCTCCCTTTTTCTTACCAAGGCACTAGAAGAAGCTCTTCTTTGGTTAAAAGGAGCATGCTAAGAGGGCATCTCTGCCCCTACACCTTCAGCTTAGTTTGCAGTCATGTGAAGAACAGCTTTTACAGTGTTACTAGAATCTTGATATGATGCCTTCCATTTCAGTGCTGTAGAAATTTCTTTGTTGCTGTATTAGTTCATCTCCATGATTCATTTTCTCTCTTCCTCTCTCTTTGGTTGTTTTAATGAATGGCTCATGAAAAATTGCATTTAAAATTTTTCGTTTGGAATGGATAAATCACTTTTCTAAATAGATAGCGTCTGATGTAAAAGTTTAATTCCTCAGTCCCTCAAATCATTGATTCTTTTGTCACTCAGCAAAGTAGGACCAAACATGTCTTTACGTTCTCTTCTTATTCTGTTGGAATATTTTCATATTCTCCAGGAATAAGATGTGATGGTCTGATGTAATGGAAACTCGGAGAGAGAGATTGAGAGAACAATTTCCTTTCAGAAAGCGAAATTGGGAAATGTAAGTAGAAAAATAGCTCTGCAGTTGCAACTAGAAAAGAACATGATGGCCCATGAAAACGCAATGTCTTTTATGCTGTAAAGTTTTTATTTACTACAAAAAGATAACTACAGGGAAGTATTTTGCAGCAGAGTTACCTTTTTTCGGTGTTGCTGTTTTAACTTCATGTGAGTTGTTTTGTGCCATTTGGCACAGGAAAGTAGACTAAATTTGTCACATATGATTCCTGCTGGCAATTTCACACTTGGGAAAAGAACTGGAGTTAGGATTATTTTCATGTGCAATTCTGAGTGTGCTACATCCCACTCTCTCTGAAGTCCCTGTCTGTTGAAATAGACCACTGGGCCCTCTGCGGGCGTCAGTGTTTTGTGGGGTAATATTTGAAATGAGCCAGCATCCCAGGCTAATGGAGTCTGGCCATGGGAGTCAAGAAAGTCCACACTCCTCCCCATTAGCTCTATTCCCATTTCCTTTTTTTAATCCTTGACAGCCTATTAAAAATGGAAGAACCTTGAAGCAAAGCTTCTAAATAGATCTTCGGAAATGGCTGCTGTAGTACGTACAACAGAGATGCAAAGTTTCTGTTACTTTTCTGTTAAAGCCGGAATATGGGAGTGCTTTGGCCGTCCTGTTTGTATCGGCTTTTCATGGTCTCTCATTGAAGTCCTAAACTAGAAGATCTTATTTGCTGTAACTATTAGCTGTTATAAACCTGGGTAGCTTTGCATTTCATGTAAGGCTCAAATTTATTAAATTTCTGGCCTTGGTGAAATGATAAATGATAATGATAAATCAGTTCCTTGGTCTAAAAGGAAATTTACATTTAATTACCATCTTTGAAATTCTTACCCTCTGACTTTACCAAAGTCACTTTGTTCCAATGGTATAGAACAAAGAAAAAAAAATTTACTTTCTTGTGCAGTTAACCTTTGCATTTTAATACACCGTTCCTTGTTTCATTTGTACACAAGAACCTAACAGGAACATGACGTGATTTTAATCACTCCTTACCTGTCCAGTCTAAGTTCAAAAAATTGTAACTTTCTTTCTAATTTGTTAGTTAGTGGTCATCTGTATGACAGGTAACTAACAATAACCTTCATGGTTCTGCATCTTTGCATTAATCAGCTACTGTATTTCTGTTTTTCCTTATGGAAAACAAGTGACACTATTGCAGACACACCGCTCAACAGCAGTAGATATGTTTTATTTAAATAGTTCTCTCATTGTTTTGTCAGACCCTAGAAATTAATTGTATTCACTGGATATATAAATTTCATTATTCTTTCCAGTCTCACATCATATTGAATTGAATTATTGATCTTTAGAAACAGGAGGCCTCTTCTTACTCCATTATGAATTTTTTCTCATATATTTAGAGTCCTAATCAACACAACCCAGAACGTATAAAAGTATTTTCAGTGTTTTCTTAAACAAGATGCAACTGCCATTTGATAGTAACAGTTTGCAGTGATTTTGCAATAAATCCCACTGGCATCCCTGAGATGAGTAGTTCTAGTAGCATTTTTGTTATGGGAGTAATTAAAATTTACAAATGTTAAAGCTTAGGAGGGGGAAAAGCTTTTCAGAAGGGAAGGAATCTGGATTGTAGTTGTTTGAGAAATTAGCTGGTTTGTTGCTGAAGAATTTACAGTGTCATCTGCTAATGGCTACAGGCTTGTACTCCAGAACTAAGCCTCTCACCTTTTTTAGAGTAATAGTATTTTTAGTTGTGTAGCTACAGCATTAATAAATAAATAATGCTGTATATAATTTATAATAAATAAAGGTGGGGATCGAGCATCTTGACTTTGCAAACAAGTGAAGCAACTGTCCTTTCTTTGAGCAGAGAGGTTGGATGAAGTTACCTTCCTATGTGCCTGATTCTGTGATTCTATTTCTGAGTAAATATGAGGTGTAAATAGGGGTTTGGTTTTGGGTTTTTTCCCCCCTGAAAGAGAAAACAGATGAAAATCAAGTGCCAGAACAGAAAAATACAGGGGGAAGAAAAAAAATCTTGCTTTTACAATTATGGTAAAGGTTGTTATCTTATGGTAGGCAAGTAGTGATTTACTGTGCTCGGCTCTTTCCAATTAATATTTCTTCATTTTTTGGTGACAATAGTAGCCATGGCCTCTTGCACACTTATCTCTGGAGATTCACCCTGTGCAAAATTGGAGCTACTTGCAACATCAAAGTCTAGTTTAATGCCTTTATGAAGTGGCTAGATTTTATTTTCATCAGAATTTGCATCAGAGAGTGGAGATAATCAGCTACAAATTAAAAGACGATATGAGATTATGACAAGATCATCATAAACTTTGACTAATTAATCTGCTGCAGCATCTCACAGGAGCAGGTTCCTTTTCTGATAGTACCTGTTCATAAACGTAAGTATTACTTAGGTATGTGATATCCTGGACTGTTGCAACTTGGACATTTACATGAGGTGTTGTTAAATATGGAAATCTGACTCATAATAAGTGACGTGAGAATACACAAGAAGCTGGTAGCAAGGACAGACTTGGAGCTCATTGTTCCTGTCTTCTGCATGTGAGCTGTGATCATTCGGAAAATCTGCTTATCAGTCCCCTATCTTTACAGTTTGTACGCTCTTTTTTATTTCATATGTAGTTCCTCCAAAAGCCTTTCCAGTGGTATTCCTAAATTCTTTCTTTACCACTCGCTTTTTCTCTTCCAGCAGTTCAGTTTTAGAGCTGCTTGCATGATTCTTGTAAATTTTTACATCCCAGTTGAAGATGATCTTTTTCTACTGGGATTTAACCTTAATAATTACCCTATTCACATCACGGCTTTCCCCAGTTGTTCCAAAATAATTAAAACGAGAGCATAGACACAACAGAAAAACACCCTTTCTCAGTAGCACTCTCCTTGTCTATTATTAATCCACTTGCAAATTTCAGTTCCTATTTATCTTCTGTTGGGTCTTGAAGCTTCTTGCCAAGCAATAGGTCTCATTGAAGCTGATCCTGAAAACGTTCTGTTGTTGCAGTGCTCTAAATTAGCTGTGAAAAAAAAAAAACATTCTATAAATATTGCTGATAAGCCTGAAGGGCTGGTCTTTGAATACCAATTTGACAGGGTATTTGGATGTATATATCCAATCATAACTGGCAGAAATTATATGAAAAATCTGGGCAAATTGCAGCTCTTCTTTCTTGATCGAGTGTGTTAAAGAAGACAGAGCCCGCCTGTGAGACTTCATAGGAGCCTGGGGATCAGAAATTACTGTTTTGTCCTTGTGCACTTTCTCATGCTGTCTGACTTTGTTCAGGACTTCATTATTTCATACATTCAGGATACAAAGATGCTAAATGGAAGGATGCAGTATACTGATAGTATTCTGTAACTTCTTTATTTTTCCCTTTGTTATTTATACAGAGCAGACTAGCCAAATTTTGGTAAAGGAAAAATCCAGGAGTGAGAGCATTACTCAAGGCTTCAGAGAACTGCTAAGCTACTGTGATGGGAGTATATATTTTCAGATGAAGGAGAGGAATTCCAGTACTGGAAATCCATGAAATGATTCAAACCCATTTTCAAAACAGGATGCATTAATAATTCATAAATGTTAATCTTTGAACATTAATGTATTACAAGAAGGTTTATAATTGACATCTGAATTCACAAATTGTCCCCTGTCACTGAAGTGGGGCAGGATTTATTTTTTTTTAAATAACTTTAAATCATTGTGCTATGTCATTAATTTTTTCATGCTCTGAATGTTTCTGTTCCTGAATGAAATATAACGAGGCAGAAGTAAATACTTTAATTAGCCTTTTGTAGCACAAGTATAGAGCTGCATGCCTGTGAAGACAGAGAGCACTTTCACTGTACCTGTTGTGCAAATGTGGTGTGTTTGGATGGCAATATCAAATAAGCAGGAAGGCTGGATTTGGCACTTGATATGAATATGTACAGTTTCCCCTTATTACTGAGTTTATCACACTGCATGGGACTGGGAATAGATTATAGCATGTAATTGGGGGATGTACTGTTAAAACTTTCCAGTTTGCAGCCACACTCTGCCAGGTTTATATCTAGTGACGTTTTAGATACAAGTAGTTCTGTCTTCAGCTGCTATCTGATTTCTGTTTAAATTGGAACTCATACTGTTTAATAATTATTTTTTTTCACACAGGGATATTTTTAGATTAGGATTTGAAGGATTAGTTTCCAATTTGTTTTGTTGTAGGACATGTAAATTTCTTTCAGAGTACAGCCTCGGGAGTGTGGGAAGGTGGTGAGAACAGCACCAGGGCTAGTTTGGGACTTGATTCATTTCAGCTGCAGCAACACTGGTTTAAATACATGTCAAACAGCTGCTGCAGCTTTTCTTATCAAGAATCTTGTTTCTGTTTGATACAGATGATTTTGCTGTGGGGTAAGAGGAAGAGTTCTGCCTGCCTAGGCTGTGATGAAGAAAGCAGTATTGCAGCAGGGCAGTTGGCTCCTTTGTCTCTCTCAATTAGAAAGTTCTATGGAACTTTCCTGAGGCTCCACATTTGTTTTCTGGCCAAGGCAATATCCATGGGGCATGAGGGATTTGCCTGTTGATTAGTACACATAGTGATGAGAAACCATCATGGAGATATTTTCTGAGAAGAAAGTGACCGTGATGCTTTCTCCAGCCAAGAGAGCTTGTTAAGTGTCAGCCGGAGAAGCAGCTCAGAGGCAACATGGTGGATGCAAGTGGTGAGGCTCTCCTCAGACCAGTACAGCACCAGTTCAGCCCCTCAGCCTCAAAGTTTGCATCTATTGCAAACACGGGCTCTTCATTCATGATCCAGAAGCCAGTTGTGCGAACAATAGTGCAGTCTGAGAAGGAAAACAAGGCTCCCTATGCCAAAAGACTGGTTGCCAAACTGTCTGGACATTGCTGGTACCGAAATAGTATAGTTTGGAGGGTGAGGAAAGAATTCAAGGACGAGCAGGAAGACTTACTGCAGGGGGCTATATTTGACAACTGCAGTTACCATGGGTTTTCTGCTTTATCTATTGTCATTGCGTGGTTTCCTCTCTGCTCTTAAAATTTATACAGATAGTATTGATTTAATCCTTTCAGTCTTCAAAGGGCTGTTTGAATAATAATGAGATAATCCTCCTGACCCCTGGAGAGAAAGATAATCGTTATTAAAAACAAACAGTCCTTCTCCAGAAGAGGCAGCACTGAAGGGAAGGGGATGTTCAGGCCTGAGGCTGGGGCATGTCGTTAGCGCACGTTCTGCTTAGAAGAGTAGCTGTTGGTAAGGGAGGAGAGGAGTGGAGCGAGGAAGAGGATGGCAAAGCAGCACGCCAGGCAGAGGCCAAGCCTCAGTGGTATCTTCCTAGTCCCAGGCAGCAGTTCACCTGGGGGCTGTGCCACTGAGCAGCTCAGAGGATTTTTCAGGATTTTCTTACTTTTGCCTTCATGTCTACTTTTCTCCTCTGTGTTTTAACACCTCCTCGTTTTGTCTTGCCTGAAAGTAGATCATGTGTTTGCTGCTGAGACTTGTACATTTTTACAGGTTCTGGCATAGAGATGCCTTGATCCTGATGAAAATTCTGTTTCATAGACAGGTTTTCTCCGTGTGGTGCTACTGGAGTCTCTGGCTCCTCAGCTGGATGCCAGCCTGGGTTATTACAAGGTGTTTTTTTGTATCAGCACTGGTCCGTTCTCACAGTTCTTCTCACTCTGGGTGATTTTGCTCAAGGTTGATAAAGCATCAGAAGTAAGGTAAAGAAATATTGGGTACTTACACTCTCACCTAAAGCTCAGATCCGTAGTGAGTGATGTCATTTGTCTGTAGCTTCTTGTTTTATAACTGCTGTATGTTGTGACACAATTATCTCAGCATCAGAGCAGTTCTTTACTTGTTTTACACTGACACTTCTTCAATGTCTCCAGTGGTGCAGTGTCAGCCAGCACCAGGGGAGGTGTGATCAAAGGTATTTAGGAAGTTGAGTGTGAAGGTATTTCCTCCATGAAGAAATTAGAAATTACATACATGTGTGAAGAGAGTCTGGTATGAATTCAATATAGGAAGACACACACTATATAAAGCATGAACTCAAATCTGTTTTATCCTGGGTATACAGTCTTACAGACCTCTGTGCTACAGAAAGGTGTTCTCATTCCTGATGTACGATTGGAGGATCTCAGCTCTGTAGTGATTCATTTGATATAACTCATGTACAGAGGAATATGAGTATTGATCTAGGCCATTAAAGCGTATCATACTTCTATTATTTTATAAGCGGTAACTGCATAGAAGGACAACATAATAAATTGTAAAATGTATTCCAGTTCATAAAATTCACCAGTCTATTGCTCTGCCCAGGGTGACTATTAACAGTTATAGTCTCTCCTGTGGAAAGCTGAGGAGCTGTGTATGACTAGTAATGCATATATAATACAAAGTGTGTCTTCTCAATAGACTCTTGCAGCAAATTCAGTGGGGAACCAAATTTCCTCAATTCCCTTCCCTTCCTTTCTTCACTTTCTACTCTTAGACTCTGTCTTGAATGTCGTATGTTATGACTAACGACATTTCAGGCATTGATTATTATAGCAATATAATGTATCCAGCCAGTAGGATTTCATAGTGTATATATCTGCAGTGTGAGAGTGTAATTATCTGCTGGCTTTCCATAAATCACTGGCAATATGACTAATGTTAAAAGCTCTTTTTGTTTCTTTCTTTCTCCTTCTCGTTTTTAATATAACCCCTCTGTGGAATGTGAGGCTCTGGTAATGACTCACTGGGCAATGAGGCAGCAATCTCAGACACTGTAATATGATGCAGAAAAGGTCATGCGCTTGCTTTCATAACAGGATTATTCATTCATTCATTAAAAAATTAAACACATGTGCGAACACTTGATGCATTCAAGTTGGTAAGTATTAGTGAATAATTTCTTACATTTTCTTGAGCCCCGATCAGTTTGTATGAGATCAAACTTACTCCAAATTAAGTCTTGTCTTATTGGTGGCATATTCCCCTGAAGTTATTTAATTGTTCCTATTGAAAACAAGTGTCGCAAGGAGACACATAGCATTTCAGAATCATGGCTGTATCTTGTGCACTCCTACTGCTGACTCGCATTACAATTATAACATTTTACCACTTCTACAAAACAGATGCAAGCATGCAAAAGAAATCACTAAGTCTGTTAACATCTCTTTCCTAAAGGAAAGCCACACAGATAGCAATGAAGCATGCGATAATGAGCAACATCTTACAACACACTTCTACTTCAGAGGCAGAATGCTTTCATCAAAAACGTGTCACTATATTTCACTACTTAGCAATTTCATTAATTCAGAGACATGTTTCAGAGTAGTTACTCTCCCCTTCACTTCTTTGGGGATTTTTTCCTTTAGGAGAGTTTACTCTCTCTAAACCAGACACTGTCTTTTGAAACATGTTTTATTTTTATTGCTTGCCTCTGCCTCATTTAAAGCATGTAGTATTATAATTGCATCTCCCTTTTCTCTGTGTAATCCAAATAATGTCTGAAAGCTGAGAATGGCAGTGCTTTATTTTAAGCAGAAGCTCCTACCTCAAAGATACACTGAAAGAAAAATGAATTCACATTTGTGGGATACTATTCCCACATGATTGCAGAATGACAGTCAGTCACAGGAAGGTGAGTGACAAGCAACCATTATTCTATGACAAATGCATCCATTTTGTTCTATTGTAGAACATCATTTCCCCCAAATTAACAGCCAGTGAAACAATTTTACTGGATTGCAGAAAGGGCAATAGTTCATGAAGTTTACAACTTAAGCCTATTTAATTTGGTAGAATTGCTTCATACTTAAAGAATCAGACAGCACGTGCTGTCAAACTGACATCGAAACACTAAGCTCATAGTGCAACGTTTGGAGATTTGGAGGGTTGGGTTGTTTTGGTAGACAGAACATACCTGTGATGAGATAGGGATAAGAGTGTCTCCACAAACAAGTGGTAAGGATAGGAGTGTCTTCACAAACAGGGAAGTTAACTGAAATTGCAGGAGTGAGATAACAGAAAATAGGGGAATTAACTGAAGCTGCAAAAGTCAGACAACTGAAAAACCACAAAATTTAAACTTTTATGTAGTAGGCACATCAGGAAGTCTGTACCTTCCAAGTACCTCAGCCAATGGGGAAAGGAAGAAGGTTACATACAGCTGGGGAATTAGGATAAAATGGAGACTGCGTCCTCTGGGTATTGTAGAGACCCCACAGGGATATGCCCCAGTGGACTCTCCCTTTATCCGAATAAGGTCTTTCCAGGACTCCTCTGTCCCCTTCGTGAACACCGACCTCTGGCTACGGGATTTCCTGCACACGGGCAATGCTTGAATGGTTAGAGAAAAACATCAGATCCTTTTCTAGACTAGCCAGCATGTGCTCTTCAACAGTTAATCAGCTATGAAGAACATTCAACATGATGTAAAAAAGACATCTCCATCCTACTGTTAAGCAGGATGCGGTTTATCAGTTCGTTTTTTGAAAGAGATGTTGCACAAATGAAATTCACAGCATCAGCAATAATGAACTGGATGTTTAAAAAGCTCCTCACAGCAAGATGGACACCTCCAGTTCTCAGTTAGAATGGAGCATTAAACCAGCCACAGAAAGACATTTACATTTCCAAGACATTTTAGCGGATTCGTGCCTAGTCCTGGCTGCATTTCAAGGAAGATAAAAATAAAATGACACGTGCACTATACCAGCTCCACAGTAGGAGCACTTCCATGACTGGGAATGGAAGAAACAATTTCTGAATTCTGAACACTTCTGTCATGGTCCCTCCCTCTCTCCTCTCCACCACCGCCAGCTGTGAGGGGAGAATTGAAAGAGAAAGGCAAAAAAGGCAAAACCTTTGGGTTGGGACAAAGGCAGTTTAACAGAACAGCAAAGGGAACAAGAAAACACATATAGAGAAATGTACAAACATGATTACGATACCAAGCTGAGACCTGCTGCCCCCTCCCCCGGCAGCTCCCGGGTACCCCGGGCACGGCGCCCTCGGGATGGGATAACTGTGTCCCTGCTAGAGCCTGCGGGGAATTAACCTTGTTCCCGCCAGAACCAGGACAACTTCTCAAAGACATGCAAAGTCAGCAGAGCACAAAAGCAGCTACCACTCCTGATAGGATGGAAACTGAATTTGCAAGAAGTCTACTTCTAGTTGGAAGGGGAGAAGGGGAAAAGGAGAAAAAGAATGTGACCAACACAAGTCCACAAAATTTACCACAATTCTTTCCTGGACAAATTTCAAAGGGTAATTTTAAAACCAAACACCACCAGTACAGAAACACAGTTTTGCTGTGATTATTTATAATCTTCACAACTGAAATGTGTTACACCATAGGATAGCATAGCCCCTTCAGCTTCAGGTGCGTGTGCTATCCTCAAAAGTGTATGAGCTGCTGCCCAACATGACCAGCCTCTGCTCACTTTTCCTATCACTATTATTGCTAGTGTTGACAACTGTTATTTTTGGTATCACAAAGCCCAATGGTATTTGTTGCTCTTCTCAAAGCTTCAGATTAAGAATTTTAACTTTCATTTAAAATAAGTTTCTGTCCCTAACAGTTGCAGAAAGACAACAAACTCAACAGCCTCAAAAGATGAAAAACAAGAACACACAAAGATTCTCCATTTAAAAAAAAAAAAAAGACCCAGTAATTTTTTGAAACTTCAACACATGAGTTATGAGAACACAGAGATAAAAATTCACTTTGCAAATGACAGGCAGACGTAGGCATATGCTTATTTAACCAACCTGTAGCCATAAATTCAAGTCAATTTATTGTCTCAAAAAGGTTCCTTGCTCTAACACTGGCATATAAAGAAAACTCTACCAGTTATTTCAGGGGGAGAAAAAGCAGGTTCATTAGTGAATGGCATCAATCATTCCTAGTGAAGGATAAATTAACTTTCTCGCTATGCAAAAGTTTCTTTAGCATGATTGTTAGAGTTAAAATAAAGGCCACAGTAAGTTTCTGCTGAATCGCAGTGTTGCCAGGGTTAGGGGCCTTGCAAGATGGCCATGCCTAAGCCCTGACTACTTGCTGTGACACTTGATGTTGCAGGAACTGACTGGAATACAAATTGCACGTTTTCTGGCTAATTCTTCTCCCAAATGCTGACCCAAGTCAAGTATCAAAGCATCTAATGTTGTGAAACCTAGTGATCAGAATGAATGCTAAATATATAAGAATTAATTACAGAATCCTAGAATGGGTTGGGTTGGAAGGGACCTCTGGTTCATCTAGTCCATCCCCCCTGCTGTGAGCTAGGACATCTTTCATTAGATCCCACTGCTCAAAGCCCCATCCAGGAGTAGCCTACATACATTTCATTTGAACCACAGTTCAATGTGAAAGCAGACTGCCTTTCACAAAGATGGTTTCAATGGTTTGTTGAGTTCATCTTTACACTGTTCTCTTCTACTGAGGTTACACAGGAGCTTTCAGCAAGATGGGATTTTATCAGCTTTCTTTGTACAATGTGTATTATCCAATCCCTCTTTGAGTGCAAGTTCCCAGTGTCTACAGGAACGTAAGTTATATTTCAAACTGGAATGCCAAGAGAGAAGAAAGAATCCCTCCCTAGCCAAGATACTTCTTATCAGACAAAGCACATGGGTGGAAAACAAATTAACGGGAGCAGCTACATGGATTTTAACTATGGATTACACAAGATTTTAACACCATCAAGGGAAATAATTTTTTTAGTGTTTTACCATTTAATTATGATTTATTTTCACCATTACATTATAGGTATGAATCCATGCTGCCATACTTAAATCTACTCTCTCTCACTTGCACAATAATGTAAACCTTCTGCATGAAGTTACCTCTAATGAATCCCAGTTACTGCAAGTGAATGCTCACTGAGGAAACACTGAATGGCAGTTACTTAAGATGAAGACTGGAACAGTTTAAGCAGCCTACAGCTGGGGGAGGAGGGCAAAAGGGAGAGAGAGACTGACTTTTTTTTTCTTTCTATTACGTTGACTAAGCCAGCCAATTTTGAAACACACCGCCATGAAGCAGCTAAGTACTGCTATCACTATGTGGCAGGCTGTTTCACAGTAGAACCCAGAATTCTTTCTGTCACAGACATTAAATCTGATAAAATTACTATAAAGTGGGTTAAGCGTAAGATAACATGCTGAGTTGCCCTGACCTACAGAAACTGTGAAGCACCCGGCAGTGCAGGTTATAAAACAGATATTAACATTAAAGATTGGACAAATTGTTTAGGAGACATCCTTTACAACATCAATAGGTCACGTTTATAAACCAATAAAAAATCTGAATGCAGTAAAACATGGAGCTGTAAAAGCTCATGAAAAGATTATATCTGGTTTGATCACCAAGAGACAATCACACCCCCTTGTTTTGGGCTGAGACCATGTGGTCTGGTTTTGGACAGGCAAGTCTTTCTTTTAAAAATAATTCAATTACTCTGTAGGTCTTCACCCAGGAGACGACCTCTCCACCCCAGCCTCCCTTATTTTAAGATCTGAAGATTGTATTTTGTCACCTTTTTTTCTTTGTTTGTTGGGGTTTTTTATAAACTTTAACCAAACAGCATAAGCCTTGGATTTCTACATGTCATTTTCAAAATAAGGGCCTGACAGACTGAAGGATCTCTTTAAAAGAGGTGGGGGGAAATAATTATTTTTGGTACTGCCTACCTCACTCAGAGGGAAAGAAGGAAACCAAGGTCTAAGAACAAAGGCCTTAGTCTCAGAAAAAAGACACATAATTAAAAAACATAAAATAGCTTAAGTAATCAAGCTGCCTAAAATCCTATTGGTGAGGATATGTCATCATGATAGCATAAATCATGAAGGCACAAAAGCTTACAAGATTTCATTGCAGGTCTGCAAGGCATGTAACTATCTGCTGCAGAAAGAACATGTTTCCTTTCCAAATATCAATATTCACCTAGCTTCACTAATGAGACTCTATTTTTGGGCCTGCAGCTGTGTTCACAGTCTTAATGATACACCAAATTGACTATGGACCACAGTGTCTGTGCGCTTCAGGAGCATCCCTCCTTATATTTATGCAGACCATATACATGTTGCAAGTATACAATCTAGGGTAAGCTGCAATTCTCTCTGGTTCCTTCAGGATTTTCGTCTTACAACATGCATAGTCAAATCGCTGATGAAAAAAATCTATAGCTGGTCTCATCTTGAAGGAAAGCATCAGTTTAAGTATCCTTGACTATACTGAGATTCCTTCATTACTGTTCCCACTCAATGAGTCATGAGTAGACAAGTTATTCCTCTGTTCAGGCTCATGTTGGAAAATACTGTGAAAATACTTTCTTCATCAAGAAAGACGATGCCTCGGTTGGAAGATAGCCACCTGATGCTGAGCAGTATTTAATCACAAATGTGAATGTGACTATAGATCACAGAAAGACTATGCTAATACACTGGTTTTTTTCCACTTCTTGTCAACTCAGTGCCTACAACCACCGTGGCAGACTTCACTGGCTGGCCCAGCCCCTGCTCAGAAGAGAATAAAAGTACTAACTGTGCACTATGACAGAATGAAGTTCATAATCTGGCATCAGCACATTTTACTCTATGTTCCTACTTATCTGACGGAAACCACAGTCAAATATCTAATTCACACTGTCTAGTGCCTAAATAGAAAGTTCAGACTATACGTATTTGAAACGTATATAAATGAAAGTTATTATCAGAAACACCACCCCACAGGGCACTAGGTTTCACTGCCAAACAGATGCATATTCTCTCTCCTTACAGCAACCAGAGGCCCCATATGTCCTTTATCTGAAAAGACTTCAGCTTACATGTGTCCATGTATTGATTACTTGTCATTCCTCAAACCTGTACAGGTACAAAGAATCAACACTGATTCCCAGCAGAGTTACCTCTGGGATTTCCCAGGCCCACAAAAAGAGTGTGCACTACCTGTCCGTCAAAGAAATAAAGTATTAAGTCAAAAACAATCAAAATTACATTGTCTTGAATAGCTGTCCGTAAGAAACATGAACAGAAACAGCAATGTACAAGAGAAACAGAAGACAATCCTAAAAATAAAACAGCAGAGCACGTGGTACCATATCCTAGGAAGAGCAGTGAATTTACCACCATACAACTGATAGAGTAGCTGCATGTAAAAAAAAAACCAACCACAACAAACCTGCTTCTTCATCAAATGGAAACTTATCTACTGTATTTTATGCAACATGCACCACAAATTCTAAGTGTAACTCATGTAAAGATAAGCTCAGATTAGCAGGTATTCATGAATATATTACCATGCAGCAATCCTCACAAGCATGGGTCTTTGTACAGTTACTCACAGAATCGCCTAGGTTGGAAGGGACCTTTAAGGTATCTAGTCCAACCATAAAAAAAAAAACAAACCAAAAAAACCAAAAAAACCAAGCAACCAACCAACACTAAACCATATTCCTGAGCACCATGTCAACTCGTCTTTTGAATGTCTCCAGGGATGGTGCCTCAACCACTTCCCTGGGCAGCCCATTACAAGGCTTAATAACCCTTTCCGTGTAAACATTTTTCCTAATATCCCACCTGAACCTCCCCTGGCACAACTTGAGGCCATTTCCTCTTGTCCCATCACCTGTGACTTGGGAGAAGAGACCGACCCCCCCCGGCTACACCCTCCTTTCAGGGAGTTGGAGAGAGCGAGAAGGTCTCCCCTCAGCCTCCTCTTCTCCAGGCTGAACACCCCCAGCCTCTCCTCACAAGACTTGTTCTCCAGACCCCTCACCAGCTCCGTTGCCCTTCTCTGGACCCGCTCCAGCCCCTCAATGTCTTTTTTGTGGTAAGGGGCCCAAAACTGGACACAGAACTCAAGGTGGGGCCTCACCAGTGCCCAGTACAGGGGGACCATCACCTCTCGGGTCCTACTCACCACGCTGTTCCTGATCCAGGCCAGGATGCTGGTGGCCTTCTTGGCCACCTGGGCACACTGCTGGCTCATGTTCAGCCGGCTGGCCACAAACACCCCCAGGTCCTTTTCTGCCAGGCAGCTCCAGCCACTCTGCCCCAAGCCTGGAGCGCTGCCTGGGGTTGGTGGGACCCAAGGGCAGGACCCGGCACTTGGCCTTGTTGAACCTCATCCCATTGGTCTCAGCCCATCCATCCAGCCTGTCCAGATCCCTCTGCAAAGGCTTTCTACCCTCCAGCAGATCAACACTCCCACTCAACTTGGCGTCATCTACATACTTACTGAGGGTGCACTCGATCCCCTCATCCAGATCATTGATGAAAATGTTAAAGAGAACCGGCCCCACTACCGAGCCCTGGGGGACACCACTCGTGACCGGCCGCCAACTGGATTTAACTCCATTCCCCACCACTCTCTGGGCCCAGCCTCCAGCAAGTTTTTAACCCAGCAGAGAGAACTCCTGTCCAAGCCATGGGCAGCCAGTTTCTCCAGGAGGAGAGAACTATACTCAAATAAATTTATGTAATTCGGGTAAATTTATACAATCTAGTGTTTGATTTCATCAACCTTTTGTGAAGTGCTGCACTGGTTTTCAGACAATGTATGTTCAAGGAGCTCACAGAATGAATAGCCAAGAGATACTGATGTCTTTGCAAGAAATGCCGATACCCAGTTGTCACCAGTTACAGAGTAGGAGAGTTAAAAATTACTCCCTTCAGAGACTAGATACATAAGCAACCGTCACCTGAAGCAAAGTACAGAGACACCACTACCTCTGAAAGGTCCATCGCTCTTGGCAACATGAAGACAATAAGTTGAAAAACGTATCCATATTTATCAGAAATTATCATTTCTTTACATACTGCGCAAAATCAAGTATAAGAAGTTGTGTAGGCAGGCTAAAATAACTATTGCAATTGGCGCAATGATCTTTCCATAAATAAATGCATCACAAAGGCACTCTGCAAATTTATTAAGGTACACAGGAGTTACCATTTTTCTCAGATTCAATGGCATAGCTACTTTAATACCTTTCCTAGATTTAGTACAGCTACTTCACTCTGCCTACTGCTAGATCACTCATTCGAGAAATGAATCTACAGCTTTTCCACCTGTACAGTGGAATGAAGTACATCAAAAGGCAAGATATATAATAACATCTCTGACAGAGAGCAAGCATGAGTCTTTGTCCGTTACCTCTCTGTACTGTCAGATATGCATATCCTTGATGCATTTAAGCTCACCAAAAAGTTCAAAACAAAACAAAAAAAACCCTTCATTAAAATTCTGGCTTCCCAGTGCTGTTGCTACAATCACGTGTCACACAAGATAACATTGTGAAGTTTAGGGACAGATGAATAAGGACATGAGATCTAGCTCCCTTTGAAAAGGAAAGGGTTTGATAGCTTAGATCTTTTCTCTGTTTTGTACCGGACATAGACACTAAAACTAAAGACCTTCAGGTCTCAGGGGAATGCAAACTCATGTTATGAGTCCAACATCAAAAGTCAGGTCTCTCACTACCTGCTACAATATAGAAAGCAAGCCTCAGTTCCGAAACAAGTTTAGCATTCTCCCATTAAATTATCAGTAAGTTCAGAGTTCTGTGGCTTCAGCCTAACTACGCAGAGCACACAAGCTTTGAACAAGCCATCTTGGGCACTGCTAATACAATAGCCACAGTAGCATGCAGACGAGCAGCAACAGCTGGGCATCAACCCATTTTTGCTGCAGTTCATAGCGAGTTCCACGCTGCTGGAACTCCACTCTTCTCAGCACTCAAGTTGGCTAATTTAAAGCCAGTCGCACAAGCACTATAAACATGCACTGACTACAGTGTAAGACATACTGCGCTGTTTAACAACTTTGTCAGCACTGTTCAACATCTTTGTCAGAGACATGGACAGTGGGATTAAGTGCACCTTCAGCACATTTGCTGATGACACTGAGCTGTGTGGTGCGGTTGACGCACCGGAGGGAAGGGATGCCATCCAGAGGGACCTGGACAG
>KZ505933.1:26164-45641 GCA_002844005.1 Limosa lapponica baueri
AAAATCCCTCTTCCAAAATTAAATGAAGCAAACAAAAGGGTTCTTTGGAGCTCCCTGTGTCCCTCTCCCCACCTCTCAACCCTGAGTATTTACCAAACCTTGAGAAAACGTTTGTCTCCATTCCTTTCAAGTCTGCTGAATGTACTAACCTACCACATCCTAATCATATCTCTATTTTCTCATCACAAGAAATGGGTATGCTGTCAGACTACTGAAGGATTTCTGTGGTTTCCATTCATCTCCCCTTCCCTCCCTCTGAACAGCACACATCCTCTCCGAACAGCCATCTCCATACCCAGTTTGCTTCCGTCACCACAATGCAGTCGCACTCAATACAGCCAACTGTCTGCTCTTGACATGCTGTCCAAGAACACTCCTCCTCTTCACATTTTTTTCTTTACTGTTATAGCCTCACCTGCTTTTGGAGATAATATAAAAAGAGCATATGCTTTGGATGTGTTTTTTTAAATAGTGCCTTTATGGTATAGGCGTGTTTGCCACAAATGACATCTTTGTGTTGCCTACCTCTCCAGTCCCCAAATTATGCATTTATTTTCTTACACTATTCCTTACTGTGCTTCTTTTCACATATCTTTTGTGTGTTCTATTAGAGCTAACAACATAGCATCGCATATTTTAAGCATTTTTCCACCCTTTTGTGTGTGTTTCTATGAACTATATAGGAACTTTTGGTCTCATACAATGTGAAGCTGTTCAAAATTACCTATTTTGGGCATGCTGATGTGCCAACAAATTTATATACATCAGAAAACTTTCTGGAAAGTGTCTCTATAATCTTTGGAAGAAAGAGTACTGTCCCTTTACTAACTACTGCATACTTTGATGTCTTAGATATATGCACCTAAATTTATAACCTTCCCTCTGAAAAAAGTTTTCCTTTCCTTAATTCTGCCTAGAAATCATTCTCTGTTTCCTCATAGTGCCTAATTTCTGTTGCAGTACAGAAGAGTAAGGAATATCCATTCAAATTACAAGTAAACAGCTAATGTTCCCATGTGGGTTTTCTTTTTTCATTCTGTCTCATCTCCTCTATGATCAGAAACTTCCAGCAACAATCACACTCAACAAGCACAAATTTTCTCACTGAGTTTTAACAGTTTTCTGCCCACTGGCGAGCCCCCTTGAGATCCTAAGTCATTCATATAGGAAAACATAAAACAATTAAGACTTTATTTAATGAGTAATTTAAAGATTGTCAGCTTTATCATGTAGTTTTTAACTTACTAAGTCTATTTTAATAATTTCATAGACAATAAAAACCTTCCAGGAAAAATATTCTGACTTCTGAATATACAGGAAAAAAAAAGTACTGACTCTTGCTATCCATTCCTCTCCGGGGAGACTCAGTATACCCATATCACAAGCTTTTTTTTTTAAAAAGTCCATTTTTAGGAATTAATTTTTACTAACAATCTAGACAGGCAGCCAATGTCCATTCCAGGCTCGGTGTTGCACATCTTTGTCCTTGGAGCTTATATTTACCTCCCATTTTTCCTACCACAAACCCTCCAGCAAACAAACAGTAGTCACAAGCCTGCGGTTGTCACTACAGAATTATCTGTCAGAAGCAGTGAAAGCACAATTCTGTACAAGTAGAAATAAGGAACTTGGCTTCTTTCAATGAACTGTTTGTCCTTCAACTTTCAGAGAATCTGGGCACTCCATTGCAAGATGTCCTTAACATCTGAAGTTTAAGAACAGACACCATAGTAAAAAAAATCTAAGAGTCTCTACAGGGCAGATTTTAAAAGTCATTAGGCAAGGAAATCCTCATTGATTTCAACCTGACCATTAGAAGTAAGAAAATATCAAAGTAAGAAGCTGTAACTTGTTCCAGAAAAAGTGAACTCTTTTCTGCTCCCTGTCTGAGGTTACCAAAAACACTTTGACGCTGCCAAATATTTTTTGAATTGCAGCTGCCAGACAAGATCCCTAAAAACTGAAATCTCAAAGGGAAGCCTTCCAGAAATTATTTAACAAAATGAAAATATATCTACAATCACTTCCTTCCTCTGGGATGCACAGCAAGTTGAGCCATTCTTTGTGTCTGCTTTCTGGGATGGGAGTTCACTGGAGCAGAAATTCCCTTTATGGTTGCGTCGTGTGCAGCACAGGTAACGTCACTAATATTCTGCAAATACAGCGATGCATCAGAATGTCAGCTCCAAGGAGCTGATTGCTGAAGTGACTTTATAAACTTTAAACTTTTTTTCTAGAACATGGATGTGCTCAGGACTTTTTTTGATGCTTCAAAACTACAAAAAAAAACTTCTGCTGGCTTAAACAAGCATGGGTAATAGGCTTACTAGGAACAGAAAGGGGTAATGTTGCCTGTTATTTCAGTTTCCAAACTACAATTTGCTATATCAATCCACATAACTTTACATTTTAACCCAAACAACACAGGAGGAAACTTAAGACAGTACTGCTCCACCTCTTCTTGTTTAAGGGAAACAATACACCTAGCATAGACAGACTTTTTCTTGGCTCTCTTCTCACTGCTTGGGAATGTTAGGACAGTTCAAGGCTAGCCAATGTGTTCCCCCGCTCTTTTACAAGACGATGTGCAGCTATTAGAAAGCAATCTAATTAGAAGAAAAATAAAAAGAGTAAGTCAACCATCTTCCTCAATACATAACACATGCTAGAAAACCAATGGGTTTTGATAGCATGCCAAAACAATGTATGACTCCAGACTTCATTAATGAGATTAATCTTTTAGGCTCCCTAAGATGAAAAAAAAAGCTACTCGGTATGAAAAACATTATCGGGAATGCAGAAGTTTCAAAATCTTTGTCTATAATGCCCCTCATAATATTATTGCAATTTAATGGAGGTGAGGATAGTAAAGGGAGGTAATTCCCTTGCTAAACAAAGAGGCAAAGAACCTGTTTTACAAAAATTTACCAGTTTCATAAGAGGCTTCGACAACTTTTTGCATGATACATTGTTCTAAATGAACTCTACTGGGTGTCATTATCTGTTAGTTAATATTGGAAGTGACTGGAAGGCCCCATAACAAATCTAACCTTCAAAAACAGCAACTCACATAGTCTAAACACACATCAAACCAACTGAAATGGTCATAATTCAGTAAACCCTTAAAGCTAAGGTCAACATGACACAGAATAAATGACTACTTCAAGTCCTGGGACATATTCCTAAAACATGGACTTTCCGGTTTCCTCCTTCTTTGAGATGGTTTTTACCCATTAGTCAAAGCATTTAATAAGCGATGGTTGAGGGAATGGACTGTGAACTACAGATACTGTTGTACCAGAAACCAGACTATAGATGCGATATATTTTGCTATTTTTGTGTATTATACTCTAGTCTACAAAAGCCCACTGTGAGCTTATCAATGTCCCATACCAGCGAGTCAGATATATTACTGTAGTGCAATTATTGGACAGACAATAGCAAATTGTAGAGAGTTATAAGAAGACAACAGGAAGAACCTTCCATAGCAGTAAAGCAGTCTGATTCATTGAGCCAAAATATGCATGAAAAGCCAAAACAAGAAGGGGGTAGAGATGGAAGAAGGCATATCAAGCAGCATATTGCAACTGAAATGGTGTCTGAGCATCCTGATATATGCACGTATCAAAAAACATGTTAAATGCCCAAAATGTAGAACAAATGAGAAATGCAGAAATAGAGGATCTTCCTCCAAAAAAGTTGTTGTTGGTTTGGTTTTTTTCTCGTCATTCAGTGTGTTTACATATAGTTAGGGTTTAAAATATTAAAAATGAAATGCCAATGTATGTTGCTTTTCTCAAACTACTGCTCATCTTGTAATCACCTTCAGGTGGGCCTTCATGGTTGTTTTAAAGAATTAATTGATCCAACTGTTAGAGCTACATTCCTCTAGCTGAGCCTCCTCATGCAACACAGTTCCTTCTCCCTGACATTCTCCCTAGTCCATTACAAATGTGGGCAGATACACTTCCCTTGATGACATTTCTACTTGCATAAAAAAAATGAAGGCTTGTCAACCTGTCTCCTAGATCCACATTATGATATCCGATCGTGTCCTTAATGATTCCATCTTTAACTGAATTCCAGAAATGAGCTTTCATCCTCGGACAACAGGGAGTCATAATACTGATTTTTAACTAGGGTGAAGCTGCAAGGATGTTTTCAATGTATCAAAAAGTAAATTGCTTCTTTGTTAACAGGAATATAAGCAGAAATTTACTGTTTTTCAAGTTATTGAGGAATGCAAAGGATACTAATTATTTTCAGAATGTTCTTTCAAAATGGCCCTTCCATTATTTCAGTGGTTGTCCTAAAATGCCAAGTTCTAGCCATACAAAAAGTTCATTACATAAGGACATTTTATTCAATCATAAATAAAAATAAAATTCTGTTTCTATTTCTCTGCCACTTCATCACTCTTCTTCCTTTCCTTTTTCCCAGTTTTTCTTACCATTTTTTTGTCCCAAGGAAATCTCCACTATCCCAAAATATGGAATCTTACTGAATGGTAGTCATTATTTTAAGGACTGACTTAAGTTCACACAAGAGGAGTTAATATATCTCACATTTCAGCAAAAGCTGACCAAATGAAATTTGGGGTGTTAAGTTCAAGCAAAATAAGCAACTGCTTACAACAGCAGTTCTGGGCACAGCACAGGCCTCTGACTCCTCTACTTAATACATTTTTGCCCAAGCCCTAGAGAGACTAATTTCCCATTGCTACTTGATAAAAGTTAGCGTGTGCGGAATCAGGGCTACAGAATCAATTTCTGTAGACCCTGCTCTCTATGCTCCCCTTCCTCAGTGCTCCATCAGCTGCAAGAACACCAAGCCTAGTTTTCCAAAGGTCTTATCCCATCTTGTCCCATACTTCATCATTTTGATGACGAAACTTATGCCGATAACACACCTTCAGCAAGCTTTGACTGAATACTTTGAGTGACTCAACTTTGAAACATTCTTTAGGTCTCCTTCCAAGTGTATTAACCAGAGGAATATGCCTTGCATCCTCTCACACCAAGTCCTCTGCAGGCAAGGCAGACTGTTGCAGAGTGAAGTGGTTCCCCACAGAAGCTAGTACCTGTAGTTTTTTTAATATAGTTTGAATGCTATTTTGGTAGTATCTTTTCTGAAGCTCAGACCCTGCACTCCCTAAACGAAAACATTTCAACAGTTCAAGGAAACTACCTCACAGAATATGATAGGAAAAGTTCTGAGTTAAACTGTTTCAATCTCTGATCATACACTGCAGTTTTCTGGTGTTTTCCAAAAAGAACAAAAATACCTACAGTAATAGCATCCTTATGAGACACGGTAATGTAACTATTACCAGAGTACTTTAAGAATTAAAAACAACAAGATCATAAAATACATTTGATAAGGTTTCTAAAAGACTAGATGTACCATCAGAATACCTAAAGTTAAGTAGAAACACATGCAACAAATAACTTGGCAATGCTGGCACAACTTATATTTACCTTCTACTTAGCTCCTTACAAAAAGACCAATATCCATTCCAGCCTTTTCAGTCTCTATAGCCAAAAATACTACCTACAAGAAACTCTACCCTCCTCTCTCTGTTTCCTAGTAAGAAACTATCCAAGGTACTTGTTGACTGCTATTAATGCCCATAATGCTATTAATGCTATTAATATATATATTATATATATATATTATATATATATATAATTTATATTATTATATATATATATATTATATATTATATATATATTATAATGCCCATAATGCTATTAATGCCCATAATGTAATATCCACAAAAGAAAATGTACTCCCTATTCCGAAGGCACTTTTGTCTGCATTGTCCCATTTCAGCAAAACAATTTAATATGTGTCTAGCTGCAAAGATAACATTTATTACATTCATTTCCATGGCGTTTCTTACATGCTTAGGAACTTGCTGGTGTGCACTTATCAAGGACAGCAGTACAGTAAAAACAGCGCAACAGATTACATTCCTGACCTGAAATTACTCACTTCATATGGAGATTTAAATTTATGAGTAGTTAAAATGTAAAGGCAGAAAGCCCATTACAGGAGAGGAGATTCTGAAAAAGTAACTGAACTTGACAGACTGTGGTGTGATTTCAGGATGAGGTCCTGCCAGTTTGCACATGCAACTATCTAGAGCAATTTCACTGAAAACAATTAATCTATGTGGTAAAATTACAGGCACAGCATACCCTAGCTAGTAGAGTCCAGTCTGTATTCTTTTTGTGACACCTTGTCAATCTTTATGTAGAAAGCTATGCTTTACTTGCAGAAATGATGCCTCAATGACCACCTCGTTTATTTTACTAATTGCTGTTCTTTTTGGGAGAGCTTAACATCCAGCGAAAACTTTCTTCCTCATTAGCTTCAGGCCACACTTCTAGCCCTAGATTCAACACAAGCACTTGCAAAAGCAAATAGGGAAACAAGCATCCCAGGCTGGTCTTGTTTCATTATTCTCCTGTTTATTTTCTGTACAATAGATTGCATTACCTTGTTGGTACAACACAGAAAGCCTCATTTGGAAGGGCCATAGGTGACCACATTTCTGGCTGTCTTTAAAATATCATCAGCTGTTCCAATACACGAATAATACTCATGTCTAACAACACACTGCGTATTTGAATGTTATCCAGGATAAATCAAATTGTCTATATGAAATTATTTAACCAATCAACTGCTGAAAAGCTTTTATTACAGTACTTGTAGCCTTCCTCCTCCCTGCTGGTGTCAATAGAAAAATGGCTATTCTCAGTACTAAATATAAGCCATCATCCATGGAATTTTGGAATTGTACACAAGTCACTTTTAAGTGGTATTTTAAGTGTTCACATGGTACAGCAAATCTATTCTCAATCAAAGCCATTGATGATAAAAGTAGATGTGAACATATTTATTTGACGAATACACATCTTTGTACTGCCAGGATGTCATAACGTGAGCAGAGCATAGCCTTAATCTGGATAAAGAAAGATGAAGCCATTGCAAATACAGGAAAATCTCTAAATAATTAAAGAACAGCTTATAGATGAATGGGCACATTAAAATCTACAGTAAATTAATCCCAATTTATCTTAGGAAGCTGCCCTACAGATTCCACTGCATTAAAGAGAACTAGAAGCACTGATAGTGAAATAAACCAAAATTAATGCAGACCATTACCCATTTCATCTTCCTATGTGACAGTGGGCACTATCCTGCAAAGTATTATTTCCAAAACATTAGCTAAGGTACAAACATGCTGCATCCAGAACCGAGAAAGGAAAGTTAGAAGTTATTTCTCACCATAAAAACATACTAATAAGCAGAAGTCAGGTGAGGTAGATCTGTCATGTACAATATGGGTGCTGTACCATGCACCATATAGCGTTAAAACACAAAGGGGACTTCAAAAAGCAATGACACCTTCAATCACTTCTTATGTGTGAAATACAGTTTGTGGCAAAGACTTTATACAAACAGATGCTTTTTGAAAAGATGACATATTGGTGGAAATAAAGATTAGTATGACAACAGCTTGAAATATAATTGACCCAACCAGGACCTTTTTTAACAGAACTCAACATGTTCAGAGATTAAATGATCTGACAATCCAGGTGAAGCTGCTTTTACAATGCAAAAATTCTAGTTACCTGGATTATTGCTGTAAATTATCATTGAATGTACATTTCTCAACCAGGCTATTCCACACACACTAAACGAGGCTGAAATCAAAACATCCACATGGATATTAAGAACAGTCAGATAAAACAGTTAAAATCCAATAAGCCATGTCCTACTACAGGAAACACACACAGAAAATGGCACGGGATAGATATCTGCTCACCGAGCTGGCTGACATTGATGCTGTCCTGTGCCTCACTGCTCAACTCCTCCAAGGCTGAGAGGTTTCATGACACCTTAAATTCCAGACAACAAAACCATTTGTCTTGTTGCCACAGCATTTCTAATGGTATAAAAATGGATAACTGCTTACAATTCACAGCGGGCAGCTAGTTTCAGTAATTCTCTTCAGCACACCGTCCAAACATCCTATGTTAAGCTCTGCCTGTGTGAACTGTTTGCAAGAGCAAAAATCTAGGACTAGCAGAAAACTCACAAATCCAGAAACTCTCCATGGGATTCTTGGCACAATCAGCTCCAAAGTATTCTTTCATTAGGAACTCAACAGTGAGAAGTACCTCAAATCAAGTGGAATCCTTCAGAATCTTGCTTTAATTTCTGCATCTCTGTTTCAAAATAAAGGTAGTTTTATATGTCTCTCATTAAATTGCTGTGAGGTTTCCTAAATATCTGCATGCAACCAGTGTATTTTACAAAGGACAGGAAAAAGAAAAATTATTTGCCCTAAAAAAAAAAAAAGTGATTTAGCCATTGTGTATAAAAGTAGAAAATAAAGATCATCCTCCTTCTTCTTCTTTTTTCCCCACCCAAAACCCAAAGTACCCAGTGACCTGAAGCTGGTGGAAAACAAAACTGGATTATAAAAATAAATAAATAAATAAATAAATAAATAAAAATCCAGGGCTAATTCTTATCTCATTTCCTCAAAGAATAGCTCCATAAAGTCTTAGCTTTCATAACAGCAATTAACACCAGATATATAAAGGTATAAGAGAAACCTCTAACGCTGAGGACTCCAGTCCCTTCTTGCATTACCCTTTGCAAAAAATTATTAGCATGGACTATGGCTATTTTGGTCTCAGAACAGCGCAATTAAGACAAAAATAGGTATGCATGCTGCTGAAATGCAGAAATGTTGCTGCTGATTGAAATTATTACTAGAGAGAGGTCAAGTATCCCAATGTCTAAATACTATATTGTCACATATGCCCCTGTTGTCTACTCTAACACTTGCTAAGACTTTTTTAGAAATGTGCCCCGAGTTCTCTAACGAGAGGGAACAACCTCTGCCTTACCCACCAGAGAATGTCAAGGTGTGTCAGTTACAAACTAAATAAATAACTAATAGAGAACTAACTTATTAAAATATTATAATTTGGCTACATTCCCAACACAAACGTAACAGTTTGAATCGCATGCAAGTTGCATTTTGTACATCAAAGAAGAGGTCATGCTTGGGAAGTTTCATGGAAGGCCTCAGTGGTCTTGAGACAGATGTGCAAGAAATAGTTTACCTGCTGTTCCCTCCATTTAATGACCAAAAATAGTACCTCTGTGCAGACTTTGTAACAGGACACAGTCTGGAGGTAATAATCTCACTAACACCATCAACAAGGGTAATACCATGGACAATAAAAAGCAGTCTTCGTTAAAAATGAAGAGAACTTCTACTATCCCTCACACTAGTGGCTGGTCTGTCAACTGCCTTCAGTAAGAGTCATCACCAGCCAATTCACACAAAGGGCACAAAATCTTGCAAAAGTTTACAGAAAACACCGGAATGAAGGTCTTACCTTCTCCAAGGTGAAAAGACCTAATTTATGTCCAGAAGCTAAACCCAAAATTGTTCAGACCTTTTGGTCTTGTTTATCTTTGATAATAACTTCAGGCTATTCTTACTTCTTCATTTTTTGGTCTTGAGACATTGAATTCAGAAACAAATATACCATACAAGATAACATTTTTTTCTATTACTTACACGTTTGGTTTGTCTCTGGAGACAATAAATAAACCATAAAAGGAATAAATGCATGACAGCAAGTGTTAATTACATAAAACACAGGTGTATGTCCAGCTACTTCATCTTCTGCTCATTACTAAACCTTGCAGAGGCAAACAATACTTAGATAGATCGTATCAAGCATAATGCCAGCATTAGGCCAAGAGGTCAGGTCTCCCTCAGAGGCATTTCACAGCATTTGAACACTACACGAGTGACAAGAATATGAATGAGGTTTTCGCAATAAACACACACTTTCAAAGGGACAGGCAAAACACATTTCTGTCATCTGTGCTGTCAGCTACTGCCTCAAAGAAACATGCCTTCTGACAAATACCAAAACGGGGGTGAAAAAGTACAAAGAATAAAGCAGGATTTTTTATGCCGCCATACAGCGAGACCTGGACAGGCTGGAGGGTTGGGTAGAGAGGAACCTGATGAAATTCAACAAGGGCAAGTGCAGGGTGCTGCACCTGGGGAGGAATAACCCCCTGCACCAGGACAGGTTGGGGGTGACCTGCTGGAGAGCAGCTCTGAGGAGAAAGACCTAGGAGTCCTGGTGGACAACAGGATGACCATGAGCCACCAATGTGTCCTTGTGGCCAAGAAGGCCAATGGCATCCTGGGGGACATCAAGAAGATCATGGCCAGCAGGTGGAGGGAGGTCATCCTCCCCCTCTGCTCTGCCCTGGGGAGGCCCCATCTGGAGCACTGGGTCCAGTTCTGGGCTCCCCAGTTCAAGAAGGACAGGGAACTGCTGGAGAGGGTCCAGCAGAGGGCTACAAAGATGATTAGAGGACTAGAACATCTCTCTTATGAGGAAAGGCTGAGGGACTTGGGTCTTTTTAGTCTGGAGAAGAGAAGACTGAGGGGGGATCTTATCAGTGCTTATAAATACTTAAAGGATGGGTGTCAAGAGGACGGGGCTGGTCTTTTTTCAGTGGTGCCCAGGGATGGGACAAGAGGAAATGGGCACAAACTTGAATAGAAGAAGTTCCATGTAAATATGAGGAGGAACTTCTTTCTTGTGAGGGTGGCAGAGCCCTGGAAGAGGCGGTGGAGGTGGTGGAGTCTCCTTCTCTAGGGACATTCCAAACCCACCTGGACACATTCCTGTGCAACCTACTCTGGGTGGACTTGCTTTGGCAGAGGGTTGGACTAGATTATCTCCAGAGGTCCCTTCCAACCCCATACCATTCTGTGATTCTGTGATTTTAGACTGCTGGGGTTTAGTGTGTTTACAAAAGCCAAAGATAAAATCACTGCTGTGGACTGTTCTCATAAAGCTATGTTTCTACAATGGCAAGTCATGACTGCCTTGGAAGATATAAAAGTATAGTCAGCAGCAGCTCACTTCTACCTTAATCAACAGTGGTTTAATTCTTGCAAGGTAGAAGGAGAAAACCCTAAAATTACCAGCTGTAATACTCACATAAAGCAATCTCTAACTGTCTTCAATTGCTGGCAACAGCTTCCATTCTTCTAGAGCTTGAGAGGGACTGGAAACAACTGCAGTGAGGAAATAGTGCATGGAATACAAACTGAGACTGACTGAAGATGTCACAGGAAGACAAAGGAGACAAAGGGAACCACCCTTCTGAAATGCTTGAAGAAAATGGCCTTGTGGGAAGCAAACAATTCAGACAGGGGATGGTATCCTCCGTCACCAATTTCACTCCTTCCTAATTCCATTCCTAGACTTGCCTGCTGTCTTCAATTCTTCAATGCATTCCTTCTCTCAAGTATCTTTTTTTTTTCTTTCTACTGCCCAGAATGTCCTCTTCTCATTTCTTCATTCAGTATGTCTCTTCCTGAGCCCACCCTTCTCACTTCTACACTTTCTCCTTCTCCTCAACGATAAGCATCAATCAAAACAGGAGGGCTGGTTATTGACTTCACTGAGCAAAGAAAGTGAAATGGACAGACGGGAAACAAAAGGAATATAGTCAAGAGCAGTACCTTGATCATATCAATGCTGCATCTCTAGTCGTTGTAGTTTGGAGATCACTAAGCCTTTCTGCTAGACTCCAATACGTTCTGCACGCTCTTTAACTTCAAGAATCCTCATTTCAGCTGGGGTGAGTTGAACAAGATTTTTGAAGAGGGGACATGATTCACACCAGAATGGGTAAGGGAAAGAGAAGGATCCCCATTTTATAACAGAGCAGACAGAATGGTGTTTTTTCATGCAGCCCTTGGATACCTATGTCACCTGTAGACAGGCAACCAGAGCAAAGTTTGTTGGGAAGTTAAAGACCTGTTTTGAAGTAGTCTGGGAGAAAAGAAATGGTAGGAAGCAAGTGATGGATTTCCCATTGATATGCCTCATAGCTAAGTTATCCTGGAGATAGGGAACTGGAGTTCTAAACTACTTGACAACTCTACCCATGACTCCTAATACTGCTGAACATGTCAGTGAACTCTGCACATGAGTTGAGGCTCGGCCTCAGCAGGCAAATAAAATAAAAAAGCACACCAAAAAAAGAAAAAAAAAGTAACTTTTCATACACTGGCAAAACCAACAAATGGTCAAGTCATCCCAAACTCAATTCATGCATCTAAACCTCAAATAACTCCATATAATTCTTTTCAGGAACCCCAAGACTGGGCTACCTGTGTTTGTTTAATTATAACACTGATAAACCTATCATCAGTGTCCCTGGTTCTCCAAGCTTAATAATGAAAAATAGCCTCTAAAAATTTAATCCAGTGGAATACCCAGCTGCCAGAAAACATGGAAGGGCTCTCAGTGTAGAAGGAAAATGTGCTCCCTGGGAAACAGTAGCCTTACTCACCTGCTCTTTCGCAGATTTCTGAGGAAATGTGTAAGGACACAAATGCACGAGCCCCTGAACTCAGAATATACATATTAATGGACTTTCTTCCAGAATAAACTTCATTAAAATCCCTTCATACACAGCATATTAAGTACAACTGATCACATAGAGAGTCAGTTGGAATTGGAAAAATCAGCTGTTTTTGAGATGCAGTGAGCAGTTAAAAGAAGCTGACATTTTTCATTTAATATTCTTAATGAAGAGCACCAGTAACTAAATTTAGTATTACTTCTCAGCTGGGGCGGAGAGGAAAGGAGCTGTAAAATCAATTAAGACCTGCTAACATTCTGCTAGTTTCAGAAGTTATCATATGTCAGACAGTCTGGTAACAGTCTCATTTTGGTCAGGAATACACAGGATTTTAAAACCCACAACATAAGACAGTTTTCCTTCTAAGTCCTTCTGTAGCCACTGATCCATTCCTCACTTGACTCCCATAAAGAAGTCCAATTCTAGATCTCCAACTGGCCCTGAACGGAAGCAAAAGATTTCTGAATGCCTTGGTGTCTATCTTCTCCACCTTTGCCTGTCTAGCAGTTGCCTAAGATCTAAGAGACAAGGAAAAGAACAGTGCAGACTTCAGCTTCCCACCGGACTCCTAATCCTGCAGGAATCCGTGTGGTCCACCTCTGCTGTTCACTCTTCAGTCCCCAAGCTTCCAGTTTAGCATGAAGGGAGGACAAGCCAAAGAGAGGCGTAAGATGAACGGGATCACATGGAAAGCTATAAAGGAGGTGAAAGGGAACAGAATGCTGATGGAACGAGACCATGTGAAGTTATGCATTACAAGCCAAAAAAAAGAGATACTGAGAGGGCTAAGAGTTTGGAAAGCTGTTGTAGACAGGAAATATTTTAGATCATAGCAAAGAGTAAGCGTTTTCCTCTTTCAATGCAGAAGCAGTCAAAATATGTTCCTGTAGCTTATACCTGAAGAACAAAATGGAAAGAAAAAGTACCTATTTATTCTCTGCCTTTCTGATCTCTTCTTTGGGAATATTTGGTTCGAAATTTAAAACAGTTCCACAAGCGATGAGGTAGAGTGAAAAGTAAAATACCTGTTCTTAGAAACTGCCTCTTCCTTTTCAGAGATTTTGCTTCATTATGGGAAAAGCAGTTAATATATACTAAAAGGAAAACATCCTGGAGAACAGTAATCTCAATGCTGTACAGCAGAAAGGTGCTTTTGACTGTGCATGGAAACACAGTCTTATTTAACCCCCTGAGAGCAATTCGTACTGATAAGCACTTAAAAGAAAAAAGAAAAAAAAAAAAAGACACCAGACAGTCAGCAGTCAGAACTGTTGAGGGGTTTATCTCAAATTTTTGTAATTTGTATCACCAAAAAACCAAATCTTCCCATCTACATCTTTTTGCAAAACTACTAAACAGTCTTTACTGAGGAACCTTGTAAAATAGCAAATCTACTGGTAACATTGCTATCCTACACAACACAGACAGACCAAGCATCACATCTGCTTTAAGTCAGGCCAAAACCAGCAGAGTTGAGGTCTCTAACTGTCTCCATCTGGAAGACAAGATGTCTGGTGGTTCTTGATGCGAGGAAGAAATGACTGCAGACTGCTTTGAGAGGATTAAGGGAGTGAAACAGACAACTATCCTCAGAAACAGAAGAAATAGAGAGGACCTGAGTAAGAAACAAAACCAGAAAATAACTGGATTCCTCAGGAAGATAGGACAAACAATTCAAGCAAAGCAAAAGGAATCCAAAGGAAGGGGACATTATCCTCGCACAGTACCTGGTTATGAAACACATTGACTGATACGAGAAGCATATTTTAGATGGGTAAACCAAACTGTGGTTATTCCAACATTAAAATGCAGCATGCCCCATGTACAAAATAGACTATTAATCATGCAAATATATTGGCCTCCTGCATTATACAACCCAATTATCAGAGTAAAGCAGAAGCCCATCCCAGATCTGAAATAAACAGGAAGAGGAAATGTAATGCAATTCCAATTTTCTTCCTCTTATCCTCTCACAGGAAAGGAGAGGGACAGAACCAGAGAGATTAGCTGGTCCAGCAGCTGCTATTGTTATGAATTTACAAACGCAAAGGCTGCATGAAGACATATTCAGTCTACTGCTGCAGGATTTTTGTCAGTTTTCTTCATTATCATTTCTGCATTATCAGTTTTTCTTCTTTAGCTTTTGTGCCTAAAACTCATTTTTAGAATCAGTGCTCCTCCACGAGCTTAAATGCATTGTTTTATCTGCTTTGTCCTGGTATTTGCCTGCTGATGAATCATCTCTCATTCCATACACTTTTCTATTTTGAATGATCCAGCCACAACAGAGAAACCATGGGGATAATACACTTACTTTGTGTGCGTGTGTAAAGCAAGAGATGCCAAAAATTTAGTATCTCCATTCCTTCTCGTGATCTCTTGAAATGGCAAGGCCAGAAAGTGATGTTTTCTTTACCACTTGCGATGAAAGACAATGAATGGAGCCAGCAAGAATGAAAACAAAATGGATGGTGTTGACTAGAGTAGCTTCAAATGTAGGGAAAAAAAGGTTTCTTACTGCAGAATGACAGAACAAAAAGCCCTGTGAGGAAGTCCCAGCATCTAAAAGAAAGGACCTATCTGAGAAATGAGACCTTAATGATAGCTTCAGTGCAAAGTGACTTACACTACCGATAGGCAGTAGGAGCATATAAGAATCAAGGACATAAGCACTGTATCTTTATACTTAAAATACAGCTTGTTTATATTATCACATACACCTTGCAGCGCAACTCCTGAGTAGCAGAGGTAAGGAGACGTTTCTATTGCATGGAAAGACATGCATTTGTGGGCAGCAGTAGGTATGATCATCTCTTCTATCAGTGAAGTAGTCTAGATGTACTGTAACTTTGTACTTACAGCTGACTTTTGTGCTGAATACAAAGGCAGAGGAAGAACAGACTGGAAGCTGCCATCTTGGTCAAGCAACAGACAGAATGATCACAATAAGTTACTGCTGGAACTAAGACGCCCAACATCATCAGATGTATACAATATAGAAACATTTAAATTTACTCAGAATATTCCTCTCTTTTGCAAAATTTGTCTTTGCTATTATCGGTAAAGTTGTCAACAGGAAGCCTGATGCTGGAAGGCACTCCAGTAGAGAGATTTCTTTTCTCCAGGAAATAAAGGTACTTAATGTATGTTTTTAACTAGCTCCAGGTATCCTACATCTAAGAGCTTAGAGAGATAAAAGTAAAAACTCTTCAGAATTAAGAAGAATTAGAGTTATGGATAACTAGATAAAAATAAGAGGTACTGAAAGTCATTGTTTAAGGTGCGAAAAGCACCTGTATAATTGCAGAGCCTGCCTTAAGTCACAAGAACCCAAAGGTCTCACTGACCAGTCTGTGCAGCCAGCTGCACAAAAGCAGTTTCAAGGTAAAGGAAGGAGGAACTGGAGCAGTGAAAGTAAACACAGAACAACAGGTCACACAAATTGAGAAGACTCTGTAATTGTACAGAGCTACCCAGAATACGCTCAGTGTTTGAAATAGCAGCAAAAATACAGAAAATTAAATGTATGTTCTCCCAAACAAACAGCCAAAAATTTAGCAATACAAGACCTACAGATTGTTTGCTGAACTCAGATGTGATCGGGCTGTTCTTGTGTATAAGGTATCACAGGTTAAAAGTAATTACACAGTACAGCGGTCTCCAAACTACAATTTAAGAGGGCAGACAGACCACAAGCTATCTGTAGCTGCTTTAAACCTCACACCAACAGAGGCACACTCCTAGTACGTGGAAAATCTTTGCATGAAAATACCCAAACTGCAGACATGCTCCTCCTAGGCAATGCAAGGTGTTAGCCAGACTTGTTGGGTATACTCCTGTGTATTGGGTCTCATTTCTGAACCATACAGCTGGGGAAGGAGACCTGCTAGTGGGGTGAAAGACTGGAATTCAACTGTATTTTGTTCAATATGAAAGTAATATACCTATACATTTCAAGTTCGGTTCTGCAGCTATAATTTGTCTATTTCCCTACATTTGGAAAAGACATCAAAGATACTTAAAACCCACATGAATATTGTCTTCGTAATACATGGAGATCAAGAAAGATGGAGAAATCCTCTGTTGGAAATGACAATCAAGAACAAGGCCACTCTTCAGTTCTCCCCACTTATGTTTTAATGTGAACTGCATAAACGTATGAAGTTAGAACCAGCATGCATTATAGTCTTACTATAAACAAAGTTTCACAACACAAAAAAGAGCTGATTACACAATATCCAGAAATTTTGATGAAGTACAAGAGTTCATGAATAAGCCTAATAAATATACCAATCGCTGAGTCACCACCATCATATATGGATGCAGAAACAAGTTCTTTGCAATGACAGATATAGGGAAATGTATGCACAGAGCTGGTAAAAGGAGGGGCTCACAGCTGAAGCAAGTAAGTCCACTCTACAGGATGATAGCCTAGCAAAAACTTGAGAGAGACATAGCAAAAATAGGATCCATCTGTATTTCACACATCTTAACAAGGCTATCCCAAAACAGCGTCCCTCAGTCCCCATACCAGGCATTCAGTACAGCCAAATTGCTAAAAACATACTTAGTAATGCATACAGATACTAGCAAATCAGATCAGATAATCAACTGTCTGAACTACATACTAAGGCCAGGAGGGAAGGGGAAAAAAAAGATCATTTTTCCATCTACTTATTTTTGGCAATGGAATCAGCTGACAAAGTATTTTTGCTAATGAACAGAGAAAAACCTGAAGGTGCTGCCAGCATTGTCCTGGTTCTGGGGGGGGTAGGGCTAATTTCCCCCAGGCTGTAGCAGGGACACAGGTATCCCATCCCATGGGAGCCATGCCAGGGGTAGCTGGGAGCCAGCTCCCATGGGAGCCAGCCAGGGCAGGGGGCAGGAGGTTGGGAAGTCACAGCTGGGAGTGGGCTGGGGCGTTTGGGTGCGGTGGGTGACCGGTGGTATCGTAATCGTGTTTGTACATTCCTCTGTCAGTGTTACTGCTATTGTATTCTTGATTCTTCATTCTCATAGCTCCTGGTTTTGGCTTCTGCAACCTGGGCGGTGTGGTTAGAGCCCTTGCCAGTGAAGACCAAGGAGAAAAAGTCATTCAGCACCTCAGCCTTCTCCATATCCTGGGTGACCAGGTCTCCTATTTCCATCCAGAGAGGGCCCACATCTCCCCTAGTCTTGCCTTTATCTCTGACATACCTACAGAATTTGTTCTGGCCCTGGCCAGATTTAATTCTCTCTGGGCTTTAGCTTGCCTGATCTGTTTCCTGGCCACTCGGACAGTTTCTCTGTATTCCGCCCAGTCTACCCGTCCTTGCTTCCACCCTCTGAAGGCCTCCTTTTTGCTTTTGAGCTTGTCCAGGAGCTCCTTGTTGATGCATGCAGCCCTACTGGCTTCTTTGCCTGACTTCTTTCTTGGGATATACCGCTCCTGAGCTTGGAGGAGATGATCCTTGAATACTAACCAGCTTTCTTGGGCCCCTCTCCCCTTCAGTAATTTTTCCCATGTGTCCTAGTTCTGGTGGGGATAGGGTTAATTCTCCCTAGGATCTATCAGGGACACGGGCATTCCATCCCATGGACAGGGGGCTGGGGGGAGGCAGGAAGTCGAAGCTTGGAGTGGGTATCTAATCATGTTTGTACATTCCTCTGTCAGTATTACTGGTGGTGTGTTCTGTTAAAATGCCTTTGTCGAAACCCACGAGTTTTGCCTTTTTCTTCTGATTCTCCCCTCACGGCCGGAGGCGGGTTCTTTATTGCCGTCCGAGGCCAAACCACGACAGGCATTCGTATAATAGCTGATGACATGATAAGAGCATCAGTTCAGACAGAGACCGAAGGTAGAGATGGCAAAGGACGAATCAGAAAATTTTAAGGTCGGTCCAGGTAAAATCTAGTTTGTGATGAAAGACAACAAATGCCTGGGACACCCACTCTTATCAGATGGAACCCAGTCAACAAATTTGAAGCCACTTCTAAGCCTGAAATTGGAAAGATTGTTTCAGAAGACCCAGTTGCAGAATATGCCAGATGAAGCCTATTTTGACTTACAGTTGACTGCGGCAACTGCTACATGACAACAGCTTAGCAACAAATGGGACAAGTACTCCTGACAGGAGAGCCAGGTCACCTTCTGCGGTCAAGATAGCACCTACACATAATGACCACTGGTCCCCAGCACTGCAGTCACAGCAAATTGAGACATCAGTAGAGTATCAGGGCAGCATAAATGGGAAACACCTAACACCTAGCGTACATAGCACACAAAGAATAGCAGAAGCAACAACTGACATTTGCACCAGCAATTAGAACTGCCACCACCGTCTTTAGAGATGCACTTTCTATAAGAAGTGTCAGTTAAACAAATTAGCAAGTGTAAATTGGTTATGCATTCAGGCTTGGCAGTATGACACATATGACAGTTTCATTCAGGCATTGCATGAGGAAACAGACTCAGAGAGAAGTAAAGACTGAGCTCTGACCAGTTAAGTGTTAATAATACCTGACACACATGGATAAGGATTAACCTGCGAGTTATCAGAACTGTTACAATAACGACTGCTTGAAATGCTGTTCAGCAGGAGTGATTCTAAAAATGAGAATATGTTCACTTAGCAGTATATTGCAGTGCACTCTTTAAAATTAATCATGAATTAGAGGGCTTCTGGTTGGAGGGATGGAATATTTCACACGACCCACATCCTGGCTGTAAATCTACACAGATGGGATTATAGCTGTCTGGTATCTAGTAATGAGAGCTCTGTTTCAGACTTACGCCTTTTATTTCACTCTTGGTCTCTAATATTGGGAAGCAATGACAGAAAGTTCAGCAGCTTTAGCCAACAAATATGCTGATGTTGCTAGGGCTAAAGAAAACTATGATGTAAATACAACTGTGCACGTGGGAGGTTGTCAAAGACGTATACTAGCGAGAAAAACTGTGATTGCTGCCTGTGGAAACCTTCTTTTTTTTTTTTTTTTT
>KZ505933.1:55983-73900 GCA_002844005.1 Limosa lapponica baueri
TTAGATTGGGTATTAGGAAAAAGTTCTTTACCATGAGGGTGGTGGAACACTGGAACAGGTTGCCCAGGGAGGTGGTTGAGGTCCCTTCCCTGGAGATATTCAAGGTGAGGCTCGACGAGGCCCTGGGCAACCTGGTCTAGTTGGGGGTGTCCCTGCTGACTGCGGGGAGGTCGGACTAGATGGACCATTCTATGATTCTATGATTCAGAGAAACATTTCGGCCTGGACCATTCTATGATTCTATGATTCAGAGAAAAATTTGCTTTGAGAGTATAGAGACAAGAACATCCGGGTACCATCGTAGGTCATTATGTCATCTGGTTCTGATGTGCAACCAAGAAAACCCTTCACATCCACTCTATGATACACAGGGTAATTAATTCCTCCCTGCTTTCTCTTGTGTGCTCTGTTTGAATCCTAACAGCTTATAAAGCAAGGAAATCCTCCCATCCTTCTCCCCTCTCATGCAAGATGATGCAGTGTTGGCAGCCCAGAAACAGGAGCACTGACACCTGCTCAGCCTACCCTACGCCTGCTCCAAGAAAAGTAACCCTACTAGCCGGGTACCTAACTGGAGTTACATTTTTCCAGAAACAAAGGCATTAAGGAAGCACATTAGGAAGTCTCTGTGTTTGTCTAGACAAACTACCTTGGGATTGTAGCCATGTTAACACTAAGCTACATACACGATGAATTACTCCAGAGTCTACTGTATAAACATTACCTTTAGCAATGATTTCACATCTGCTACAAATCAGAACTATCTTCATATTACTTTCAAAGACCCTGCAGTCTTACAGTGGGTTCATACAAGAAGAAAAAGATACTTTTTTTCCAGGATAGGATTAATATCTACACCTGACATCGCCTTAAAACAAACAAACAAACAAACAAACAAACAAAAAACCCAGCATTTACAATGCAGCCAGAACTTGTTCTTCTTATTGAGTACCTAGAAAAGAGGTCATAAAACATGAACTGGGCAGAAAATTTTGAATCAGGAAACCGAATTTTTAACATAAAGAAACATTTCTGACTCAAAAAAACACAAAAAACCAAACCAGACTTCTGAAATATGGGAGGACACAGCAAGAGAAACATTAATGATCATTTATCTTGTTCTCACTTTTCTTCATCAAATATTTAGCTAATGACCACTGAGGACAGAAGACTTTGCTAGATGGATTTTTCTTGTGAGATTTATGGCTGTTCTTATAGTCTTAGTCTTCTTTAAAATGATTAAAAACTGTAACCCTGAACAATTCTGATTTTTATAAAACAAAGTCAGAGCTGTTCAACATCCAGCATCTCAAGAATACCTATTTAATAATTACGCCTCCTCAGACTCATCGCAGGTGAATTGCTCTATGCAAAAAAAAAAAAAAAAAAAAAATTGCCAGGAATTTAGAGCATAGTAAGAAGGCACAAGTAATGCACCATGCCTGCAATATTCACTCTCTTTTTGCCAATCTGCTACTGCTCAGCAGTCTGCATCCAACGCAATAAGGATACTTCAGGTATTGTAGATGAGGCTGTGGATGTACAATGAGTTTAAATAACCTCACCCTCACCATCATGCATATTTACCTTTGACCTTTCACTTGTCTGCTACATTCCACCCCAACACGCTATAGTTAAGCAAGAAGGATCAGGACGCTAACAATCGGGACATTAACATCATACTCGCTGCATTGCATCAATAACCCTGTGCCTACCTCTTTCATTTGTTTTACTCCTTTTTCATAGTTGGGAAATGACTGCCCCAAGAGCTTAAAGCAGGTAACCTGGTGCCTGTGCAGCAGTTGGGATACTGATGCCTTAAGCCAGCTTGACTTAAACCCCAGCGCAGTGAGCATGAATGAGCTGATGCTGCCAGTACTGCGGACGCTTCTCTCTACAGGAGCTATACTCTTCACTCACAGTCGATGCTCCCCATTCTTCCTGATACACACAACAGCAGAGGGAAGGTGAGCAGAGGTAAAGCTGGTGGTATTACACGGTATATTCAGGTTTCTGCTCCTGTTGTCAGATTATGATAAGAAAAGGCTTTTTTGCTAAGAACAGTACACAAAGAAATAGGCAGAGTCAACACACCACACTGAGAAGTCTAAAAGAGGAAGTAGGCAAAGTATTTCCCTATGTGGTTACAAAATACTTCCCACCACTTTATATAATATGGGTTCATATGCCATACCTATTAACATAGCTGAATTTACTGCTGTCTTGGTCTCTTTTCCACCCTTCCGCTGGCACCATTCTCTGTGTTTTTTGTTATTGATTTGGCATTCTTCTGCAGGCTATTCAAATTATTTTAATACAATTCATAAAGATCGGACTGTAAAGCTGCTCAAAGGTTCAGAAAATATTTGTCTGACATTCTACTCCCATATTCTACAGCAATAGTCCTGGCTATTTTTCATAAGGTTGGGAGAAGAGCCTGCTGAATACTGAACTAGCCTGCCAGGTGGCACAGAGTTATTTTTTCTACCAGCTCAACTCAAAAAATACAGCAGACACACAAATATTTCATCTGATACGTTCACAGGTAACACCTGGCACAGCAAAGTATTAAGCTTGTAAAGTAAGTTCACTCCTTTTCAATAAGCACAGACAGACATACAGCAGAATAAAAGCATTTGATCCATCAATACTTCACAGTGAAATTAAACAAGTAGAGATCCCCAAAGACAGACATCTGCACTTGAATCTTTTAGAAGAATTTTGTTTTCACTTTTTAAATGCACAAATAGCTTGACTTTTCTTAGACCAATCCAGACTACTGGAGGAATGCAAAGATACAGAACAGAGGTATGCCCGTGTCTTTACAAGCATTCCCTGGCAATCCTCAGCAATAATGCATCCCTGGCAGGGTTTCTTCATGTATATCAGAGGCAAAAGGAAAACTAGAGAAAATGTGGGCCCGCTGTTGAATGAGACAGGTGCCATAGGTGACAGGTGACAGAGGATGCAGAGAAGGTGGAGTTGCTGAATGCCTTCTTTGCTTCAGTCTTTACTGCTCAGGCCAGCCCTCAGGAGCCACAGACTTCGGAGGTAACAGAAACAGTCTGGACGAAGGAAGACTTCCCCTTGGTGGAGGAAGATCAAGTCAGAGATCAGTAAGTAAACTGGATATCCGCAAGTCCATGGGTCCTGATGGGATGCACCCACGAGTGCTGAGGGACCTGGCAGAAGTCGTTGCTGGGCCCCTCTCCAACATCTTTGAAAGGTCCTGGAGAACAGGCGAGGTGCCTGAGGACTGGAGGAAAGCCAATGTCACTCCAGTCTTCAAAAAGGGCAAGAAGGAGGACCCAGGAAACTACAGGCCAGTCAGCTTCACCTCCATTCCTGGAAAGATGATGAATGGCTCGTTCTGGGCGTCATCTCAAAGCATATGGAGGAAAAGAAAGCTATCAGAAGTAGTCAACACAGATTCACCAAGGGGAAATCACGTCTGACTAACCTGATAGCCTTCTACGATGGCATGACTGGATGGATAGATGAGGGGAGGGCGGTGGATGTTGTCTGCCTTGACTTCAGCAAGGCTTTTGACACATTCTCCCACAGCATCTTCATAGGTAAGCTTAGGAAGTGTGGGTTAGAGGAATGGACAGTGAGGTGGATTGAAAACTGGCCGAAAGACAGAGCTCAGAGGGTCGTGATTAGGGGCACAGAGTCTCGTTGGAGGTCCGTAACAAGTGGTGTTCCCCAGGGGTCAGTACTGGGTCCAGTCCTCTTCAATATATTCATCAATGACCTGGATGAGGGGACAGAGTGTACCCTCAGCAAGTTTGCTGATGACACAAAATTGGGAGGGGTGGCTGACACACCAGAAGGCTGTGCCACCGTACAGCGAGACCTGGACAGGCTGGAGAGTTGGGCAGAGAGGAACCTGATGAAATTCAACAAGGGCAAGTGCAGGGTGCTGCACCTGGGGAGGAATAACCCCCTGCACCAGGACAGGTTGGGGGCTGACCTGCTGGAGAGCAGCTCTGAGGAGAAAGACCTGGGAGTCCTGGTGGACAACAGGATGACCATGAGCCACCAATGTGCCCTTGTGGCCAAGAAGGCCAATGGCATCCTGGGGTGCATCAGGAAGAGCGTGACCAGCAGGTTGAGGGAGGTCATCCTCCCCCTCTGCTCTGCCCTGGGGAGGCCCCATCTGGAGCACTGGGTCCAGTTCTGGGCTCCCCAGTTCCAGAAGGACAGGGAACTGCTGGAGAGGGTACAGCAGAGGACTACAAAGATGATGAGGGGCCTGGAGCATCTCTCTTACGAGGAGAGGCTGAGGGACTTGGGTCTTTTTAATCTGGAGAAGAGAAGGCTGAGGGGGGATCTGATCAATGCTTAGAAATACTTCAAGGGAGGGTGTCAAGAGGAAGGGGCCGGTCTTTTTTCAGTGGTGCCCAGGGACAGGACAAGAGGTAATGGGCTCAAACTGGAACATAGGAAGTTCCATCTAAACATGACGAGGAACTTCTTTTAATTTGAGGGTGGCAGAGCACTGGAACAGGCTGCCCAGGGAGGTGGTGGCATCTCCATCTCTGGAGACGTCCAAAACCCACCTGGACATGTTCCTGTGCAACCTGCTGTAGGTGGACCTGCTTTGTCAGGGGGCTCGGACTAGATCTCCAGAGGTCCCTTCCAACCCCATATAATTCCGTATCATTGTACCCCCAGATTATCACTGCATATCCTACTAAATGTAAAATTGCTAAAAGTGGGGATAATCGTCACCCAGCTTCTTCAAAAAGACTTTTCTATATATACAGCAATTTTTAAAATGTTAATGGTGAGAAGTGAGCCATATTAAACCAAGATGAAAGCTGTCTTGCTAACAAGAATTGCCTTAGGAGAAATGCAATAGGCTTTAAAAAACATAACAAGTTAAAAATATTGTAGTAGTAATACAGGGAGGCTTTTAAATCCTACATAAATGTTTTGCTTCCCCGGATGTCCGCAAGTCAAGGACGTGAGCATCCAGACTGGGACTCTTCATGCCACGAATCACTGTTCGTGACCAATGTATGGTTTCTCCCCTTGGGAAACTCCTTAGGATCCAACAGAACACAGATTCTTTCAATGGACTACTAGGCACTGTTTTCTGCTACTTTCTCTCTCAAATTTATTTAACTGACAGCTGTTCAATGTTTTTCAGCAGCTCTACCACGGATGAAAATGACACGCCACCAGAGCACTCATTTCATTACAGTTATATTAGCCACATACCACTACTACTCACCAGTCAATACGTACTATATGTTTCCATTTCTGCCTGAACTACAAATAATAACAGAGTTCTATCTCCTAATGAAACAGTGGAAACATTTTAGCATACTGGGTCTCCACCTTATTTGCACCAGGAATAAGATTTGACACTGGTAAAGGCCAAATCACACAAGATCTGCTCGAAGTCTACAGATCAATTTACATCTGTGGCTTTTTTTCAAAACTGTTGGCTTTCAGTTTATGCTGGTTATGGTGAACTGCAGCTGGCAAACATCTAGCCAGCATTAGGACAAAAAGAATTAATGTAAGCTTGTTTTGAACAGAAAATTGGTTACCCTCAAGAGTTACAAGATTTCGCAATAATTCTGTTGTGATTACATGGGACATCTGAAACCAATTCCTCATCTCCCAAAGGTATACCAAAGCCATCTTGAAGAAATTATCAGGATCAAAATTACATATTATGTAAGAAATATGTATTGAAATTATTAGCAGACTTACAGATAGTTAAAGCCACAGAGTATTTTTAGAAAGGCTATTTGCTTTTCATCACTATTCTCATACTTTATTTTCCTGTCCAAGGTTAAAGAGATACATGTAGAAAAACTCTGTCAAGATTCCTGTCTTCTTCAGTCATCTCAAAGAGGAACAAAACAACTCTTCCTCTTCCCCACTCCAAATCAAAGAGATGCAAAACATTAACTCCAAAAATTGGTGTAAAATAGGGGTTATCTCAAGCCCAGAACACTGCATATGTAGGATTTTTTTAATTATTTTGCTATCTTCACACTTTCACCAGAATCATATTCCCAATGCATGCCATCTGATAACTACATCTACAATGCAGAAATTATACTCTGAAAAAGGCTTTTAGAAGAAGAGAGCATTTTGCTCATGCATGCTAAAAATTACTAGAAGTTGTAATTTTAATGTTCCACCTCCTTGGAACAAAAAACCAAACCCAAACCAAAAACCACCACACCAAAAAACCAGCATGCACTTCGGCATTAAACAGTATTTCCTTTTGCCAAGGAGTATGATTTAACAAAATAATACATTGTTGACTCACCACAGCACGTGCTATGTCTCATCTATACGAAATGGTTCAAAGGCATCAGCTTCATGCACGGGTTGCCATAGCTGATATTTGAGTCCGGCCTGCTGCTGGTACAGGTTTCTAATATTAGCCCTAAGCACACATACACACACACAAAAAAAAAAAAAAAAAAAAGAGAAAGAAATATTTTTCAAGTCTGATAGACACAGAAAAAGTTCAGAAAACTAACCTAATCTGGAATGTCAGTATTTGCACATCATATAACAAAGACTTAAGGTTTCCCTCTGATATACCATAATGCATCCAGTTACAGGCAGTATCTGTACCGTAGATTTCCCTTCTTCCATGCAAAGAAGAAAGAAGAAGATCAAAAATAATACAGAATGCAGTGCTGTTTAAATGGGAGAGAGGTGTCATAGTTCTTTTCTCCCCCAAAAAAAGGAGAAAAAGAAAAGATAAAAACCAAGGCAGGGAGAGGCTAGTGCTCAAGAACTCAAGTTCAAGACTTCAAATTGCAACAGACGGCACTAAAAATCATAAAATACTTATTTTGGTTTCTACCCTGTAGCTTTCACTATAACAAGTTCAGATTTGTACACAGTCATCTGTCACTAATACCTGGGGATTGAAGTTAAATTTAACTCATGACATTATGAACAGCTTTAAAAACTGTGCAATGTGGATACACACAGGCGTAAGAAAAGGCCTGTGAATTACTGCTGTTTATCAAATTAGCATCCTCTTAAAAACAAACAGCAAAGCATCTGACAAAGTATGTTCAACTGACAAAGTGCTTTCATTTAAGAAACTTACAGACAACCTCAAAAGATTGGGTAAAAAGTAAATGTTGTGGTATTAAGACCATGAACAAGAGAGCAACAGTCAAGCATGTACCACTCTGGCGTCTCACCACTAAACAAAATTAGGTAACTAATATTAAGTGGAAAGTTTGGGCAACATTTTCTTACCACTGTTTCACAACATGTTTTCCAATACTTCTCAGAGAACTAAATCTTTGTAAAGAATAGATTACAAATCCTTATGAGAAAACAACTGCTCAGGCAGATGGGGCCCATTACCCTTCACTGAGCTGGGACAACAGTTGCACGTACTCAGGCTCCCTGAAATCCCACTTCAAATAGCAATTCCCAATTTTCTGGGTTATCTGACCTCTTAGTGTAGCATCCTGGTGAAGCAGCTATTGACTTGACTAGAAGGCTCTTCTGGGCTTCCAACTTTTTATTACAACGTAAAAAGCTGACAGCAGTCCCGTGAGACTAAAACACCCAAAAATTCCCATATAACTACTGTGATGTGAGCAAGGATCTGCACTCATGTGATCATCAACCTCTTCTTTTCCTTGGACATGAGAAAAACCTGGAAGCCTAAAAATATAACAGGTGCTTTTTCTTTTTCTTGCTGTAACAAGGTTTCTGACTGTCCTATGCTCTAGGCACGGTCTGGGATAGCCTAAGATACATGACTTTGCATCCCTTCTGTAGAGATGAAGCTGAGGAGAGCATTCCACTCTCACTAGTGAGTTCATGCGCCAAATCCTTTATTAAAAATACCACAATACAACAAACAAACAATACTGGAAAGTATTGGGACTTGAAATTCCTGCCCTTCTCTTCTAACAACTAGCCAATACTGATTCTAAAGCTTGCTAACAAAGCTATGACTATCAGGCTAAAAGACGGTGTAGTAACTCAAGGAAAGCTGTCTAACTTTTGCAAATGGTGGATGGGGAACCATTAAATTCTGTCCCATCCCCTATACTGCTTTTGATCTATACTTAATCTCATTATCACAGCATAAGAGAAAGGAAACATAGCTCTGACACCTGATATTTCACACTAATTAAAGTTGTACGTTGCTTTCAGTTTTAGACCATCGGTTTTAGGTGGTTACTTAAGTACAAAATATTTTTTTGGTTCTGTGAAAGACTATTTTTCTTGTATCTGCCTCCACAGATCGTGCTGCAAGAAAGAAAGAAAAAAAGAACTCACAGAAAATGCAGCATTTTTTCCTTTAACTGGTGCCCTTTCATTAGGGTTAATTTGTCTTGCAGGTGGCCTTCAAAACAGTAAGCGTGCAAGAATCATAGAAAAGGGCAGCAGAATACAAGTGTTGGAAGCCTGGCTATGTTTATACTCAGTATTGTGGTCCAGTGAAGTCTCTCTCCTTTACTCCTGGTGACATAACAGAGCAGCAACTGTGGTAATATTGCAATCACTAAGCTTTTAGCTCATAATTTCTAGTAGGGCTATTATTATTCAAAATGTAATAAGTGGAATGGGATGGGCTATGGGTATAGAATGCTTCCCATTTTAAAAAAAAAAACAAACAAACAAAAAAACACTTACTTTATTTTGAAAATTTATCAACAAGCTGGTGATATTTTCTGTTATTCAGGAATTGTCCAAAGAACTGGGTAGCCTTGACTGAACAACAGTTTAAGAGAGAACCAATTTTAAATCTGTGGACCTTTCTCTAAATGCAGCTTTTCTGCATTCCAAAGCTTAATAAACTTATGATGTCGTCTGCAAAAGCAATGCTAAGACCCTCCTCCTTTGGCGCTGCTTTAGCTCTCTCTTAAATTGTATGAGTTTTGCAATGGACTGCAAAACACAAGTGAGCTTTACGACATTCTTCAATACCATGGTAGAGAAATTTTGATAGCTGTCCCTTTGGTTTCACAAGCCAGATTTGGTACTGTAACACTGCTGAAAGATATTTTTGTCTTACAATTATTGATCCAGTACTACTAAATCTCTAAATAATGGCTGCAAACATGCCGATTACTGACAGTGGGGGGAAAAAAACCTACAAGAAAACACTCATCCCCAAGGTATGCTCATAAAAAAGCTCCTCCAGTGCACACACAGATTTGTAACCATGAGAAGGACATTTTCTAATATCAAAAAGGCAGGCAGGCAGCTGAAGACAACTTATTTTTCACATTAAGCAATTTTTGTCCTTACCCTATTTAGGAACATCCCTGTAATCCAAATACTCCTCAATAAAATCATAATTACAAGAGGACCCTGACAAATTATGCATGCTCTGAAACAGCAGGAGAGAGCAATGCGCAAGAGTGCTGTTTCCTGTGAGTCAGGGAGAAAGAATATTGTTAAATCACCTCTCTCATTCACATCTGTGTCCCCTTTAGACAAAGTCATTAGTTGAGCCAATTGAGAAGATATTTCTATGCCACCTTTCCTAGCAGGAAGACTAAGCACACAGCAGAAGCACCACAGAAGAAAATACAATTCCACAGTGTTTCTGAGTAATAACTACAGAGCTATGTTCTGAAAGAGGGTTAAAATACCAGAGGTTTGGTATTTTCACTTTCCCCAAGCACAGGAACCAAAGATAGCTTCCATGTGGGCAAAGACAAGCAGCCCTGTGTAGTACCAACACCATTCTGTTCTATCTTAACCTTTCTCTTTTTCTGAAGCTGGCCTTGCATGACAAGCTCTGTGCCCTCCAGCAAGCAGATTTCAGGCTTCTCCTGATCCTTTACAATGTACTTACTTGCATATTCCTCCTAAAAAATTTTTACTCTATGCCCTCATTTTCGTCAAATAGCATTGGTTTGTCTTGAAACAAGTCTCTGGCAAAACTCACAGTGAACAGATGAGAGAAGGGGAAGGCTGTATTGAGGATATCATGGAGCTATGCAGCAAAAGAGAACCCATGTAAACAAGCTTACAATCCCTCAGCACACAAATGGCGTGAAACTTGCCCATGGTGGTTCACTGGAAGCAGCACCTGCTTATTAAACAATGCTGTAACACTTAATTATCCAAGTGAAATTTGTATTATTTCTAATAAGGCCTCTCTGCAGCAAAAACCAAAACCAACATTTCTTCCTGTAGCAACAGCTTTTCTGCCAGAGAATTTCCCTGCAAAGCAACATTGATTTCACTGCAGTATCTACATATTGTTAATTCTCTTTTGCAAAATAACTGGCCTGTAGCATGCTGGAAACATTTCTCCGAAAAGCTCTTGGTGGTTCTGTAAGACCCAATAGGCTGAGTTGTTCACTTGCATCTGACAGTAATGCAGAAGGGTGACAGTCACCCTAAAAGACCACTTTCTTAAAAACAATCCCCATCACCACATCCAACACAGTTTGTCAAACACTTGCTTCTCCCCACACACATTATTTTTATTCAACCACTTTGGAAAAGGCCAAGACTTCTGTCCTCTGGATCTTCTAATTGCTTATCATTACACCCTCTTCTTTTTTGTTTTTACAAATTCAAATTTTATATGGCTCTGTATGGACCCTTTAACTCACACAATGTAATCATTTCTACTGAACTGCAAGCCAAGACACCTCCTTCCCCCAAAAGCCCCCAAACAGTGCTAGAGGTGATGAGGCTGAGTAAAACACTACTGTTTACATGAGCCAGCTGGTAAAGCACTATCACACTCCTGTTCCTGATGTGCCTCTGCACTGCTCTCACAACCACCGGTCACCTAAAGCGCCCAAACATAAAAGCTCATACACACCCAAACACAGGAAAATGATGGTTCTCTGTCCACAAAACATGCAGCTGCAGCTTTCTTGCTTCGGTTAGCAGTTTACTTCATTAACCTGTCCTTCTTCCTTCTCTCCCTCACCCCCATTTTTTTAAAAACCGAAATCAATATTCATCACCCCACCCTGCGAAAGCAGTTAGTCATAGAATATTAGCATCAACCACCTACCATTCCGTGCTCGCGAGCTATTCTCCTCGTCCAGAAACCTTTCCCCCAAACTGCGACTTTAGGTGGTATTTTTAAAACACATTCCAAGCGGTGCCAAGGAAAAGATGGGCTATTTATAATATTAAAAAATAAAAAGATGGGCAGTTGGATTCAAGGTAAATCAACGTTTTCATTTAAAGAATGAAATAAAAGCCTGGGGGAGAGAGCAGAACAGAAAAAGGGGAGGCAAAATGTCTGATAATAATGAAATAAAAGAGAAGGGGGAGGGAGGGGGGGAGGAAGAAAAAAAAAAAAAAAAAGAGAGGCTTGCTGAATCACGCTCTTTCACTGCCTGGAAACCATTGTGCAGCGTGATGCTGGCTGTACCATTGTGGAACCTACCAGAGGAGACAGGCAGAGAGCTTGGGGAATGGGGCTGCTATGGCAACCGAAAGGAGCGCACATGACGTCAAAGCACACAGAGGTCTTGCAGGGGGAGGGAGAGAAAAGCCTAATCTGCAGCCACAGCTACCGTCTCTCCTGGTGAATCAGGGGACAGAGCAGGATATGCAAAGGGAAGCTAAATAGTGTTTGGTAGCATTTACCAGCACCAGCAGCTCAGGCATCTGCAGCATCAGGGAGCTAGTCAGTACAGAGAGGAGATAGTAACAGCAGTGTAGATCTGCTCTTTTGTTTGCATTAGCTGTTATACAAAGTCAAAAATGTCCATTACCCTAAAAAAAAAAATATCCAAGTATATGAAATTCATGTAAGTTCTACGCTGGGGGGTGAGGGGAGGGGGAGAGGATAAAAAATAAAATGAATAAGAAAAAATAAAATCACATCGCCTTCCCAGCTACTAAATACAGCTATTCATGCAGCTATTGCTCATATGAACAAGCAACACAACTCTAAGAACAGAGTCCACTTAGAAGCCCAAGGAATTGCTAGGGACCTCCCCATTAGGAGGGGCATACTAGAATGCCCCAAATCCCCAGATGGAAAACCTGGTACTCCTAAAAGGTCCCATTGTACAGAGGTGCTATTGCATTTTGAGCTCGCAGAACCAGCACAGTTGGTGATGGCTTCTGATGTCCTCAAGTTGAAAAGTTATGCAGACCACATTTTTTCTACATATGCCGAACTGCAGGATGTCTCCTCTCTTCTGACATTAAAGAGCAAATAAACTACACTGGTAAGATGGCCACACTGAACAGGACTTCCGTAAGATTAAGGCTAGAATAAGAGCTAGCCAGAAATATTATGGTGAAATGCAATCTTGCTGGAATACCTATCTTCTTTGAAAAGCAAACCATTTCATTCAGTATTATCAGTTGCATTTTTAAGAGGAACTCACTGCAGCTTTCCTGCCAGTGGTCAGTATGCTCTGGCTTTACCACAGCCAGAACCAAACAGCCCCGCGCAACCTGGAACTCTTAACACGGGCATTACCTAATTCAGGTTGGGTAACTGTTCCCTTTCTGAGGGCCATCCAAATGCCTTCAATAGGCCATATGACATGACCATGGCCAGCAGGTCGAGGGAGGTGACTCCCCTCCCCTACTCCGCTCTCATAAGACCCCCAGCTGGAGTACTGCATCTGGCTCCGGAACACTCGGCACAGGAAAGGCTTGGACCTCTTGGAGTGGGCCCAGAGGAGGGCCACAAAAATTATCAGAGGGCTGGAGCACATTTTCTACGAAGACAAATTGAGAGAGTTGTTCAGCCTGGAGAAGAGAAGGCTCTGGGGAGACTTTATTGCAGCCTTCCAGTACATAAAGGGAGCCTACAGGAAAGATGGGGACAACCGTTTTAGTAGTGCCTGTAGCAATAGGACAAGGGGTAATGGCTTTAAACTAATAGAGGGTAGACTGACACTAGTGTCATGGTTTAACTCCAGCTGGCAACAGAGAACCATGGGCTGCTCTCTCACCCCGCCACAGCTGTGGGATGCAGGGAAGAATCAGAAGAAAAAGGCAAAACTCGTGGGTTGAGATACAGGCAGTTTAACAGAACTGTGAAGGAAAGAGAAAAACAACAAATACACTGACAGAGGAATGTACAAAACACAATTACTGTACCACCACTCACCAACGGGACCCAGGAAGCACCCAGCCCACTCTGAGTTGCTCCCATTCCTGATCCCTCCCCTGGCTATATACTGGGCATGGCATCACATGGGATGGAATGCCTGTGTCCTGTGCCAGCTCCTTGTGAAAATTAACCCTATCCCTGCCAGAACCAGGGTAACTAAATATAAGGAAGAAATTTTTTACAATGAGGGTGGTGAAACAATGGAACATGTTGCCCTGAGAGGTGGTGGATGCCCCATCCCTGGAAACATTCAAGGTGAGGCTGGATGGGGCTCTGAGCAACCTATCTAGTTGAAGATGTCCCTGCTCGTTACAGGGGAGGTTGGACTAGATGATCTTTTAAGTCATCCCCTTCCAACCTAAACTGTTTTATGATTCCATCCACAAACACTTAAACTGTTCAGCATAACTACAGATGAAGTGAAGTCATTGGCTGTGTCTGGCCCCTGAGCTATAGGTTACCTCTTCTTGTCTTGAACATACCATGCTCCTCCATGCTTCTTTCTTCATTAGCCTGTTTCTCCCATGTGTTCTCCTATCCGCACTTATTTTTTGGAAGTGAAAGTTTTCATCTTGATCTGTGTGTCATTCTTGCATACATTTATACATGCATGAGGACCCAAACACATTTATTTCTGTTGAGAAAAAAATCTATAGTTCCAACTTTCCCATGCTGTTGTCTTTTTCTTTTCTTTTTTTTTTTCTTTTCTTTTCTTTTTTTTTAATCTACTTAATAGCTCTATCACAAGCTAGCAATCACCACAGAAAGTTCTCCCCATGCTTTGCCTTATACAGAGAAGACTGAATGGGACCTAGTGCACAGGTACATCACGTGCCCAGAGAATGTCCTGCCATTGGGTCCTGCCAGTGTCACCAATGTTCTGAGGAGGCACGAAGGACAGCACGGCGCGACCTCCAGCACAGTTTGCAAACACCTGCACAGTAGACATAAGAAAGAAACAAACCAGATAGTTTTAGTGTGTCAAGTAACTGGTCTCAGAAACCATAGCATATTTGACTGGGTAAGCTTCAGAAATCTACAGTTTACTACACTTCTTTTTTTGAGTGATGAGGGCAGGAGGGGCAAGTAAAGGAGCTGCAAGATGCATAGCAGAAGCCACAAATAGCAGTAACTACAAGATACTGAAACAAAAAACCCCAGCCCAAACCCCCATCACAAGACTGGCAAAACAGAGAAGAACTTAAACAGAAAGTTTTCATATTGTCATTAAAACCACCAAAACCTTATTTCCCTTTTTGTCTCTGTAACCATATTCTTGTTTCTCCCATACCATATCGCATCTGCTCTCTTAAGGCATCTAGAACATCATTTTCTGCTACCATCCAACTGTCACGTTTGCACAAGAACTTCTGCTTTTAGCATGAAGGGGAGATAAAACACTCCAAGAAAGGTTTCATCCCTTCCAGACCCTACAGAATACCACAACAGAATACCCAGAAAAATTATGTCTTTTGTGTTTACAGTCTTATTCAACAAGACTTTAGAAATATACTATTGTTAGGCAAAATACGAGAATGAAATTAACCTTATGAATAAAGACTACGTATTAGCCTCTTTGGGGGGCATAGGGGTGTCTGTTTATTGCAAAAAACTATGAAAGGCTTTTGCTCATTATTAAAGACTCCACTACAGCAACTATATTCAAATATATGTATGAGTTTATTACTAATCTGGAGCTAAGGGGGAAAAAAAACACTATTGTGTGAGTCAGCAGAAAAGCAAATATTTTGAAAACAGCATTACCTGACCATTCATTGGTGCAGAAGGGATAGGAGGTGGTTGCTTTTGGCACAAAAAGACTGGGGTTGGGGGAAGGGAGAAGAAACCAGAGCCTAAGACTTTACAGAGGTGTCAGGGGCTTTGTAGTGTAATTAGGTATTTGTCCTTGGAGGAACAACAACTCTAATGGAAAGATGCTGCTGTTCCTAATGAAGGGATCCTGCTTCCTCCAGCACAACAGCCAAACCAGCATTTCACTCCACACTCATCTTGAGTGATTACAGCTCACTCTTTATGGTGTCTTGCTGAGATGGCTTACTGGCTGGGCCAAGATATACAAAGATGCCATAAAATGCATTCCAGCCTCCTATAAACACTGTTATGGCCTAACACAGTGCAGAAGATTTGAGCCAAGCAATTTTAACAAATCATTTTAGGCACCTGCTTCGCAGAGCAACTGCCCCAATCTTAAGGCGCAGATATGCTCTCCATGATAGGCAAGGCTAGAAGTGGCTAGGATCTAAATTTAAGATCAACTGGACTGAAGCAGATGCTTACAACACAGACAGCTACAAAGGTCACCATGAGCCAATTAAATTCATTTCAGCTAAGCTCTTGTACCCTCTCTCCTTTGTGCCTCTGAAGCACTCATTAGTGTTGGTCTTTTTTAGCACAACACTTCATGTTGTTTTACTTTAAATGTGAATTCCAAAAAAGTACATACGATTTGTAGACCACGAGATGAACACTAGACTGTACCTCTGTCATCGATCTTCATGAGACAGACTGGGAGCACTGAGGCTGGGAGAACAATTATGCCAGTAGTTGTATTTACACAAAGAAAGAGAGATCACTCTTAAAATAAAAAATAACAATTTCAAATTGAAATTCTGGTCTATCTGCATTTCCAATTCCTTGCTTGCTGACACTGTATAGTTAAAAAAAAGAAGAAAATAAAAATAGATGCAGGTAAATGAGGCATTTTTTTAAAAAAATTAAGCACTGCTTTGAACAGATGGAGGAAAGCAGCTGTGACTCTGCTCACCATTAACAGTTTTGATATGAATCTTCTGAAATGGTCCTACCAGGGGACCAGTAACTATAGAGGTACCAGTTCTGCCTACTGTGGAAGCACCCAGTGAATCACTGTCAATCCATATGAGGTCCAGGACTAAACTGGAATTACTCAAGCAGTTTATGCCATTCCTCCCAGAGCCTACTGCATGGATGGCTGAATGTAGCAACTCCTGAATTGCCACAGTTCACAATCCGGTGAGATTGCCACAATCCAAAGTAATCTCAAATTGGCAATGGCTTAATGCTTTGGATTGCAAACCATGATGGTTTAGGAGCAGCTACACACCCCGTTCAGCTCTATCTGCCTTACAGAGGTCATACGCTTCTCAATGGCTAAATGGATCACATTAAATTAAGGCCACTAAAATAAAATCCTAGAGAGCAAGTGTCTTCATGTTTTAAAGCATAAAGCAACAGACCAACATCTAAACAAATTCTTCCACCCAACTTATCACTAAAGCTAGAACAAAGTGATTTCCCAACATCACTTTCAGCCATAGTTTTCTATGATTCCAGTCTGATATAATGTTGCGCTGTCAAGTGGAAGAGTGAAGAGGTGTGATAGGCGATCTACAGATGCTGGAACTCAGACTCACTATGCCACTGCTGTTCTCCCCAGGTATATTCCCACTGTACAACAAATCCAAGAATTCCTTTGTTCCAAAGTCATTTTTCAAGCTTGACGATTCACTAGGTGAACGTTTTTTGGCAGCTCTCATTTGTATGCAATACAACCCTCCACTGCACAGAACTTCTCAGCTACTTTTAATAAAATCAAAAACTTTGCAATGTCCTCATTGATTTTATTCAATCTCATTCTCAAGAATAATTACTGATGAAGGTTGACCTGGACTTTATCTCAGGCAAAAGAACGAATGATCTTGGATTTTGTGCTTAACTCCATCAAAAGGCCTTTAAAGCTATTACATTTTCCACATGATCATTACACTAACGGCTGAGAGAGGCTCTTGGAAAAGTTAAGGAAGCTGCACATACTCCTATCACCCCTCTTCAAATCCCCTTCCTTCTACTACCTCTTCACCATCATACCGTAAAGAAGACTACGTTTTAAACGCAAGATTTCTTTAACTTTGTGTCCTGGTTCCGTCGAGGAAAGGGCTAATTCTCCCCAGGATCTAGCAGGGACACAGGTATTCCATCCCATGTGCACCATGCCCGGGGGTAGCCGGGAGCTGGCCAGGGGATGGGGAAGGAAGTCGCAGGATGGGAGCAGGATAGGGGCATCCTGGGTGCGGTGGTATCATAATCATGTTTGTACATTCCTCCACCAGTGTTATTTTTGTTGTTTTCTTGTTCCCTTTAAAACTTTAAAAGGTTAAACTGCCTTTGTCTCAACCCATGAGGGGGGTGGTGGGGGCACACGCCTGAGAGAGCGGCCACCACATGGCTCTTTGTTGCCATCTGAGGCCAAACCACGACACTTTGTTATACAGATGGACAAACATAACAGAAGTGAACTGAGGTGGAGAAATAACTACAACTGGCATCACATCCACTTTCTGGCTGACCCTGCCATTGAGAAGCACTGTCTAAACAGTAACTTATATGGCCTGACCAACAGAGAGCTGTTGCAATTATAAAGTGTAACTGGAGACTGTCGCGGTTTGAAGTAACAAAAATTGAAGTAACAAATTGAAGTTGGTTCAACTTTCAATTCAGTAATTTTACATTTTAGTAGGCCTCTTCTAACTCTCTGAAATTAACTCCATATTGTGCTGAAAACTGCTCGTCCTCAGAGTGATAAGACCAATGTTTGTGCTCCATGCCAAGGAACGGTGTGCAGAGAGGCTCCTGCTTATACTCATTGCTATAACAACCAAGGTCAGCCAATTTCGTTATTTGCCCCATTAGAAGGTCGGAAACAGAAAACAGAAAAGTAGAAGGGTCCCACCTGTGGGGAGGAGGGGACAGGAGAGGTGACCCAAACCTGACCAACAGGGTATTCCATCCCATCCGCCCCATGCTCAGTGTAAAAGCTGAGGGATCAAAGGGTCAACTCTTTCT